>JAAIXI010000226.1:1979581-2219099 GCA_013403645.1 Heliconius nattereri
TAATAATAATAATAAAACTCTTTATTGTACACCCAAAAAATAAACGAAATAGAAGAATACAAGTAAAAGAATATGGTACAATAGGCGACCTTATCGCTGAAATAGCGATTTCTTCCAGGTAACCTTAAGGCGTTGGAAATCACCAAAAAAATAAAAAATAAACAAATAGTGAGTACGGTGTGATAGAATAGAGATAACAAACAACAACTACAAAGAACTATATAAAAAAAAAAAAATAAATAAATAAATAAACCTACACAAAGATAGATACATATATACATAAATAAATACATACATACATATGTGTATTAGTATAGATTATGGTAGAAATAGACTACAATACTATATACGGTACGCTTAATGTGTACATGGAGTGTCTCTGAACGACTATGAGTGTCTCTAATTGCAAAATTGATTGTGAAGTGATAATTATTATCGCAGCCGTATCAGCCGCTGCGTGAACACATTGTGTCCAAGTGCCTTGTTTAGTTGAAAAGTCTTCAAACAATTTAGACATTTCACCGCGTTTTAGTGCACAAAAGTACAAATATTAATGTCTGAGATTTATGCTGTCTTCGTTTAATCGAAATTTGAATTATTATTCATGTTGAAAAAAAAAATATTTGTAGTTTAGTCAATTTTCTAAATTTAGATTGTATTAAATACTTGTATTATTAAAAATACAAGTAAATTCCGACTGAAATTCCGGCTCACACCGATTCCAATACTATTCAATAGGACGCGCGATGGCGGCCGCGGTCAGTTTGTCTAAAAAAACTGTCACGCACTCTCTACACGTACTACAGGACAAATAGGTACACCGTCTTTATAAGCGTCCCTTTAAATTAAATATAGAGGTTTTTAAAAGTGTTTTTTTTACTATCGATAAATTTGGTGGGAATTCTGAGACCAACTCCAGCTCCAACTTCTATAAACTAAATTTGAAAACTCCTATTCCGTCATCGGTTTCGTTAAAACCACCTTCGTAACATATTATGTCCATATTATGAATTATAAAAAATACTCTGTATAGCGCTAATATGTATTTTTTATAAAATAAGTAATCATATTAATTTTAAGGGCGCCCTGAAGCAGTGGCACAACAGTTGCGGGTTCGAGACCCACACCGGGGAATAACTTATTTTTTTAAATTTCCTCTCTCTGGTAAATTAACAAAAATTCGTGGGAACGGAGTATCATAAAGAGCAGAGTAAGCAGAGGGAACCAAATCTAGGTTCTCTCTGTCTACCCTGCTCTGTGCGGGATACAGCGTAAAGCTATAATAAAAAACATATACCATTTAAAACTTCAACTTAATCTTACAATATCATATTTTATAATTTTATATTAAAATCGGAGTTTAAATATTTTAAGAGTTTAATTTTATATACCTGTTTTATTTATATTTTATACAGTTTATAATACATAATCAAAGAAAGAATTTAGCTTAAAAAATACTATGTTCATAAGTAAAAAAAAAATTAAAAGTTAAATAGAGTGTACAAACGAAAAAAAAAAACCATCTGTTTACATCTTCATTACAACATTGTCGCTACTATTTTTCCATCCTTTGGTAGTGCAACGCTAACGAAGTCAGTCAGTATAGAACATGGCTGGATTTAATGACGGCAGGCAGCCTTTCGACGATAGACAGGAATGCGCTTTGTTCTTTTACCCAGGCCTCGTTAAATATTTAAACTCGAACGACCGGCTTATTCAAAAAAACGTCAGTGCCAATGCTACATTTCAAGTGCATAAAATATTTCCAAAGAAACTAAGGGAAAAATATTTATTATGTAACTTTAAAATACTACAAAATTGATTATATACAAACAGATATATAATTTTTATATAGATCTGTTTGTATATAGTAAATTTTGCAAAATATTAGTCGATGTGATACTAATTTACGACAATTGAAATGAGGTTCGAATATTTTTACATCAGACCCAAATGTACACATCTAACTAATCATTTTCATTTTAATGATTTTTTTTCTTCAGCTTCACGCTGTATCCCGATTGCAGCGGAAGCGTAGTGCTAAAACACTCCAAATTCCTCTTCTAGAGGCATTTGGAGGTGTTGCGTGTTGAGTGGCCGCTTTTGCCTTTTACTAAAACGGAGATATGCAAATATTAAATATTTCATTTCCTCTAGTGGGAATTGGAACCTACAATTGTTTGCGTTTACAGCCACCCCCTTATACTTCTGCGCCACGGCCCCAATGAATAATGTTTGTTATATAAATTTAGGTGCTGATAAAGGCATTGCGAAATATATTAAATTTCTTTATCAAGTTCATATTATAATATGCAATAAATAAATAACTTTGTAACGTCCAATATTTGTGTTGAACTATGCCATGTCAAAAATATCACTAAATTGGCCGACGATAAAAATACTATATGCTATAGGGAAGTACTCTATAGATTATCTTTTTCTACTTAAAGCATTCTGTTATTTTTAATGAAATCCAGTCAAAGGAAAAAAAGAATTTAATTTAAGATGAATCAGAAAATTCAGCTGCCGCTCGCAAGTTATAAATCATTTGAATGCTAATAAATTCCACTAACCCCGTAAAGCCCCAGGTGGTAATAGCGTCTCTTCCAGCTTCATCTTTGTTTTTAAGAAACATATTCTTAATAATGGTGAAAATATTAAAATAAATAATTTAATAAACTTTATATTAAGGTTTGAATTATTATAAAACAGGAAATAAATACTTTCATAACGTTTTCTACAACTTGAGGCTTGGGCATGGAATATTATAATTTATTTAATGCTCAGCGTCGTCTAATTGCCCCTATTACCCTGTTTATCTATGTCTTAAATGTGTTTTAAAACGATTTCTCTTTACATAAACAAACCTAATCCCCCAGAACATTTGAAGCGACAAGAAACCTTTGATGTGTATTAGGGACGGTGCTTAACTTATTTTTGAATTTATAATTATTGAATTTATGTACATGAAATATTATAATTATAAATAGCAATCAAATGTATTATACTTTTTATTTAATAAATGATAAATAAAAAAAATATTAAATAAAATGTGTGCATCTCAGCGTTTATGATTGAGGTACTACGGCATGCAGCGGCCGCCGCCGCTTAGTTGCCTACGAGAGCTCGGAGTGCGCGCCCGCGCTACGCTCCTACGTAGCGGTATCTACGACATGCGTACATTCGGTGATAATTGACAGCTACAGATCAGTATAGTGGGTTTAGTGAGAACTGTTCATAGTATAATTGTTTTGGATTGAATTATTTATATTGGGTAAGCTTTGTTTTATTAAGTGGTTGTATTATTTAAAATATTAAGCTAGCTTATATAAATAGTGTATATAAAATGTAATTTTAATAATTCAATTGAGTTATTTAAAAAAACATATTACATTTTAGGGCTATATTACTATTTTATTATATTAAATGCGTAGCAAATTATAATTCAAAACTTCTATAGTTGCAATTGCTATACAATAGTATTAGTATCTAATTGATATAGTCGGCAGTGCCATTTACCATTTTATTTAAGTGTTTTTGATGGATTGATTGATTACCATTGAGAGGAATATGAAATATATCTAGACATGGATTTATTTTGCAAATCAATAATAACATTGGATATTGTTACTTTTATGCTGAATAATGTAGAATTCTTTTGCAACATTCATTACCTAGCAAATAATTAATCTTTAATTTGCAACAAGTTTGCAGTCGGAAATTGTTCAAAGAACGGTGCTTGCGGTGACTTAATTAAAAGTGAAACTCAATATACCTTTTACATTGTATCGTCGTATTTATTTTTTTGTATTTACAAAAAAGAATCCAATATTAATAATTAATAAATTTAAAAAAGTAGAACATTAAGATAAGAAAATAACAATTCTGTTTTTATATCTCTGTTGGTACATATCGTACGAGTAGGCACGTGAACTTCTTTCGGTTGAGTAAGAATTTCTAAAGACTGGTTTAAGACGGACTTAGAAAAGGTTTCCATTCTCTTTTTCTTTTATATACTCGGGCAAGCTTATCATAACGAGATCAATGTTTTCCTCGTAGGATTCTTTAACTTACAATTTTTTTATAAATATATACCTTTTTTTATATACTGTATATGTGTAATCAATTTATATGTACGTCCATATAAATATCATAAAGCTGAACGAGCTAAACTACTGGTTTGAATTGAAAAAATATTTTTATATTGGATAGTTCCTTTAAAGAGAAATGCTACAGTCTATATTATATATAAACTAAAATATCGATGTTGGACTTAAGATCGATCTATTAATACGAACCTAAGTTCGTTTGCTTTGCGTTCTATTACAACAAGGCCACCTTTGCATACTTGTTTTTATTTATTTCTTTTCTGTGCTATTTGTTTTTTCTTTTTCTATTATTTGTGTGCAATAAAGTATAAAGTAAACTAAACTAAGGCATATAATTATTTTTTGTAACTAGCCAAGTTAATACTTGCGGTGGAAATCACCGTTGGCACTCAGAATCTTTAATATGTCATGCACAAATCTTAGTTATTTTTATTTGACCACGGGGGCGAAGCCGCAGGTAAAAGCGAGTGTAAAATATTAAAATATCGTTGCTCACACAAACAATACGTTCATTTATATAATCTATTGTCCAAATATTTTCAATTTACAAGTATTTTTAGTATTTTTACTAGGCGTGTATGTGTTACATATGTTACAAGTTTTATAAACTTTTACCATTTTGTTTAAAATAAGTACAATGTTTATAAAAGAAATGATACAAATACAAAAAATTAAATCCTTGAAATGAAAAGTTCGCTTAGCAATATACATACATATTATGTAATCATATACATACATATTATGTACCATGTCTCTGACTTCCGTAAAAAGCTCAAGTGGCTCCCAATCCGTCTTCGCAGGAATACTCATATTCTCCGTCTTCTTTACTGTGTACTATTTGACCATATCTTAAAGAGCGTTTCGAGTTTTTGGGGCACTCTCATTCCCGACATCTTCGCTCTGAACAAAGTTTAATTCTAAAAATTCCTTCACACTCCTGTTCCTTCCTCAGAAATTATTTTACTGTTACATCCTCCCGACTTTAGAATGCCTTACCTCTGAATATCAGACGGGCAAAATCTTTAGAAACATTTAAGCGACTCCTAAAACTACACTACCATGGCCTCTAAAATGCCTTCTTGTATTGCCACCTATACTTATAAAATATGAAAATGTATGTAGGTATGTATGTATGTATATATTTATGTATGTAAGTATATATGTGTAATGTGTACGTTTAATTATGTATTTATATTTGTATATATTTAATATATGTATGCTGTTTGCTTTATAAATTTATTATAATTATTGTTTACACCTCAACCCTGTTCCTCCCTTTTTTATATCCTATGCCTTAAAGTTGAATGGAAGAGATCGCTGTTTTAGCGATAAGGTCGCCTCTTGTACATTTTCGTTTTTGTTTTTTGTTGTCTATTTTATTGTTATTTTCGTTATGGGTGTACAATAAAGAGTATTATTATTATTATGTATGTTTGAACTTCTTAGAATAAGGAACACCGCTGGAATATAATAATAAAGTTGGGTGAAAGTGCAACGAAGCAAATAAAAGTAACTTTCTTATTTTTTTACAATTGACATAGAAAATATAATTAATTTAGAGAATTCTTAGTTTATTTAGATAATTTCCTTGTTATATATTGTTCATAATGTATTAATGCAATTTGTTTTAAATAGTATAATGTCCACAGTTTATCTGTTTATTTATTGCAAATAACAAAACAGATAAAATACATCTTGCATTGCGTTGCTGTCTACACGAGAAATCTGATTTTCAGTTCTATTTTTAGAGAGCCTTATTAAATATAATAATTGTTTTTTTTTTAATTCGAAGTGAGAAATCTACAATTCCTTTATGTAATGTACTTTATTTTATTCAATGTTATGCCTAGCTTCTTACCTATAGTATAAAATAATCATTTTGTATAATAAACTAATAGAAAAAATTAAAATATGATTTTAAATACAAAAAATATTAAATATTTAACTACCAAATGTTTTTTTTGTAAAATTCAATACAATTAAATAGCAAATAGGTAGAGAAATACTTAAAAAATGTGTTGTAACATTCTTTAAAAAGGGTGTTGAATTCGCCGTCGGAAACGTGTCCGACATATCGAAAAGTTAAACTGTAGCGAAAGTCAAAATGTAGTAAATTTCCATAGACTTGTAACTTGTGTGTTTTTATTGAGATATTTTTGGTACAACATTTATATAGAAACTGGTGTTCCTCGCTCTGGTGTCGAAGTGTCATAACACTAGATTCCCTCTACCTACCCTGCTGTATGCGGGATACAGTGTGAAGCTGATAAAAGAAAAAAACATATTCTGCTTTATTCAAATTTAAAATGTAATGCTGACAGCGCCAAATACGCATCCTGAACATTTACAATAAAAAACTAACTCTTCGAACGTACATTTTTATATTTTCATTTTTAGCTTTTTGACCTGAAAATAGTTGAATAGGCACGCAAATATAAAACTGGCGAAAAACTTATACTATACAACATTTTACAATTTGTGTATGAATCGAAGTATTTCTATTTTAAAAAAAAAATGTTCGATTGGAAAAAAACGGCACTTCCTCTGTCGTTATTAAAAGCAATCATTTTTTTATCATGAAACATAGATTTTAGAATCATATAAATATTTTATATTTATGAGTAAAATCATTTTTGTTGGAATTTAAAATAATTAAAAAAAATAATTAAATACTATATATTTGTAAATTAAAAGTAATCACAACTCCTTAAGTACTTATTTAATTACCATTTAGCATAAAATATGTATAAATGATAATAACCAAATTGCTTATACTTTTTTCATATTATGAATTTCTAAAAGAAAAGAAAAAACTAAATCATACTTGGAAAAGTAGTAAAAACTGAAAATATCGCGTTGAATAATATTTTTATGAAACTTTTATTTATCCGATATACGAACTTAGTTCGTTGACACGCGAATGTGCCAATAAACTAAAGTGTCAAGTGGAACGGCGCGTCGCTTTGACATATCGACATGGTGGCGGGGGTCGCGGCTGTCACCCATTTCTTAGAGCTACGAAAAGATTTAGTTCCTCTTATGCCTATGCATTTCTAGTAAGTTTCCTTTTGAGGAATGATTAATGATTGCATTACGTATTTAGTGGTAATAGGCGTAATGAAAATTAGTATTCCTTTATAAGCGAATATAAACGAAATCATAATATATTTTTGACATTTTTAAAGTGTTATACCACACTTAGGAAAGAAGAAAACGCATAAAAAATTGTAAGTAGAGTAATATGAACGGGATCGTACAGTACATGTGACGATGATAGCCTGAATAATTACTAAATGCAATTATTCTTTTAAATAGATGTATTGATTTCATATTTTTATCCGTGTTTCTAGTATCCGTGTATGTATGTATGTTTTTCTTTCATCGTTAAGTAGACTTTTTAGATTATTTTTTAGCCTTTTTATAGTTGCTAATTTATTAAGTTAATAATATAAGGGATAATTTTAGTGGTGTAAATTCAAAGGATGATTATATCAAAGCACCTTTTAAAAATAAACTTATATTTTTTACAATGTACAAAATTCAAAACACCATGTACCATGTATCTTATCCTATTTGTAACTTAAGATTATATTTCTGAAATAGTTGGAGACACTCATCACTTTTTGGAAATACCATGAAAATGTAGAAGAGAATTTACTATTTTTTATATAAAAAATATTATTTCGACATTACAATATATTAATATCACGTAACTATTTATACAGTTTCACATTAAATACAAGAACAGCATCTTTTATGTTGGAACGCTAGCATCATAAAGAATAAGAGTCTTTTGTTCTCTCTAGGAACCCTAATGGAGGTTAGTACGTAACTTAACAAGCCTCTCCCAATTAAAAAGGATCCGGCTTGCAATTTATTGTTAAGAGCGTCATAATTAGCTCGTGTTGCGTTATCAGATGTTGTCATTTAAAGATTAGATTTTTCATTAACGGAGACATTTAGATATTATTATTATTATTTAATGCTTGAAAGAAATGTTCATAGATTAAGTAATAGAATGTATTTCTTTTATAATATTACTGAATAATTGAGTATCAGAGACCGATTCCAGTCGTGGCGTAGCTGTAGGGACACAAACGTGTGGCTGTAAACGTGACAAATTTTAGGTTCAATTCCCACTCGAGGAAGTGAAATATATATATTTTTTATTTCTTCGTTCTTGTATCGAGGTAAAGTGCAGTTCCTACTGCAGTCCCCTCTACCTCTGCCTACCCTACTGTGTAAATTATAGAGTATATTATAATTTAAAAGCTTAGGAATGTCTTAAGGTACAGTACGGTTAAGGTAAGGTACCATAATAAGTTAAATACTAATACGTTAAGTACTTATCTTAACCATTTTGACGCTTACTTGGTCTATATTTTTTTTTAATTTCAAAAAACATACTCTACAGGAATTATATACGTATCTATACTATTCAGTAAATATCCACATTAAATAGACATATGAGGAGCGCTCAACCGAAGCAGGTGTTCAAATGTGCTGCATGAAAGTTTCAAGCACTACTCTCACCAGCTTTAATTGGCCACATTTATGAAGACAGCGGTGAATTTTCCAAGCTGTGAAATGCTTGGTTGAGATGCTCAATGCGTCCGCAATTGTTCTCCAAGAACATTCCCCCGGGCGCCAATAGTAAAACTTTGGAACACTCGTAGATAGGACTGCTACAGTCGAAAAATATATTCTTTAAAGAAACCTATTTACATAATGAGGTTCGTGTGAAGACTGGATTGTATATCTGAGAACTAATAAAGAATGCATTCGATAGTTTGAAATTTTATTTTAAAGTTTATTGAATATAGACAAACAAGTCTAAGTATGTTATTAAAAACTTGGACTAAAAACGTAGTTTTGAAATATTTGCTTTACTTTTTGTGTTAGCTATACAACTTTTTGATATAAGATAAGCCTTTATGATATGCTATGCTTTTTTATTATATTTTTTGCCTGTTAGTGAAATAAATTCGTTATAGACAAAAAAAATGTCTAATATTATTTTATCGAGTCGAAAGCGACCCATATTGGTTTATTTTATGTTTGTGGCATGTAAAATAAAAGTTATTAAATAAATAAAGACATAATAAATGTCATAACATTTACTTGATAGCAATATATATCTTTAAAATTAAGGCAGTTAAAATAATTATTATCGGTATAAATTTTAAGGTCTACAGTAATTAATAGTTAAGAATGTCAATAAAATGTTAAATTAGAGCTATAGGTATTCAATTAGCAAATTACCCTGCAACATGTAACGAATAATTAATTAATGAATATTACTTCGATATATTATCGTTTGCTCTAATTGAATAAAATCATCGCCAAATCAAAATTTAATTAACCAATTAAATTTAATAGGACTATACATTAAATAAAATTTAAGACATTTAAAAATAGTACGTAATATATTTATTTATTTTAGTTTTCTATTATTAATTCTTAACCTGCCCTATATTATTCTTTTCTTTGTTTGTGTTTCTGTTGTTATGGGGTTAATTCTACCAAAAATATAAATGAGAAGTGACCACCCAGTTCAATATTGTCTTTACGTGGATGCCAAGTTTTGTATTTACTGACAATATCATTCAATCTCAAAATTTATCTAGCTATTTTTTATCGTTTTACCAAATATATGAACCTAATAGTATAAGTCCATTATAAGCTGAAAGTACACTAACTTGCAAATATGTATAAGAAAGCCCACATAAATCTCCGATCCTTTTGTCGTTCATGTTGATAGCCACGCTCTACTCTGCATTGAATTTGGCTTTCACTTCTTATTTACATTTTATAAAAAGTAGTAATATTCCCTATATTACTACTTTTTGAATAAAAATGGCTTTATCTCCATACGTTCTTTATTTTTTTTTACTTTCTTGATTATTACCAATAATTTACAGTTTTCCCGTGTACGAGTATGTGTGTTATAACCTACCTCGATACCAAATATTAAGTTTCTAGGTCATCCAGAAATGGGTTAAGTATTTGATGAGCGAGTGAGTCAGTGACAAACACACCAGTTTTTAAATGTTAATAAATCAATAAACATCTGAGATATATAAATGTACTAGCTAGAGGGTTTTATATGTATATGCCTAATTTTGTGTATGTAGATTAAATAATACACAAGTTGTAAATGGCTCAAAAGTAGCTCGAAATGGTTCGTAAAATACACATTACGTTTCCAGCTTTTGACTTGGCTGGATGCGCTTACGTCTGTCTGGAACTGCGTTGATTTCCTGCAACTTTACCTTTGAAAGGAACTTCGATAATATTCTGTCAAACTCCAAAGTTACTAGATAAAGCTCTATTACTACGTTTCAAAGAAATTGAAACACGATATTACTCTATAAGTGTGCCTAACAAATAAATTTTGACAAAATCTAAGTAAATTTTCGTTAAGTTATTATAAATTTCCAATAATACTGAACGTATAATATAAATATAGAAATTCTAATGCAAGCTATAATTTGTCGTAGAATAGCATCGTTTGATGCATTATAATTATATGTTCAAGTAAATAATGACCTGCTCTGAAATACTTGAATCGTAGCAATTAGTTACACAGTTTAACAAAGAAGATTCTCCTCATACCTAGTAAGATATGAGGAGAATATTCTAGACATAATTATATATAGACACAAACGAGTATATGGAAGTGCGAGATATTTGGTGATGTATTTCATGTGAATGTACCTACGTAGAACCTATTACCTACCTACGTAGAACCTATTTTATACAAATTCCATTTGGATCTTGCCTGCTCTACTATATTAAATCAGGATGTAAATTCGTTTAAGGTTATACTTAGACATTCCAATCGAACGATTGTAGGTAACAGGGTAAAACGACATTAAGGCGATTCCAATAAGTAGAAAGTATGTACGTAATTGTGAAAGAAGTAAAATATATTTAATTTTTTGTAAATATTTATAAATAAAATGAAATATTCTGTGTATGTAATAAAGGAAAGTCTTCTCTGGCCCTGTTTCTGTTTAATTATGAAAAAGTTTAAAACAATAAAAAAAAACGAACAAAACAAGGCAAGCTCGAGAAGAAACGACAAAAACCATCGTAATCTACGAACAGATGAAATAGGGCTGTGCTTAGATCCAAAACAGCGAAAAAAGCTAAAAAGGAAAAAAAAACCAGCAAACGGATAGATTAGCCGTGTTGGGGCGCGAGCGAACCATTTATTGAAAGTCGGAGGCCAACGCGTGCGGCCATTAGTCGCGGCACCCGACTGAAAAAGCGTCGCTCCGGCTGAAACATTACGGTGCTATTCAATTGGTGAATGTATTTTATTCAAACCAATCGATCTTCAGACAAGAGAACTCACGCTGAACGAAGTGGCTCGTGGGGCTATAAATTTGAGTTCACCGATATGCTTTATTAAAAGTTTCTCGTAGTCGTATTTCTTTGTTGTTGTCGAATATTTTATATGAGATGCCTGTGAAACGTTATTAGTAAATTTAAAATATATGATTACGTAATGATTTATTGGAGGCAGAAACAAATTGTGGGATATTATTTTTTTATATAAAGTGAAGAGTAGAGAGATAAAAAATTTATTTTTATACGTCCTAAATATACAAAAAATATTATAAATTTAGTTTCACCTCGCCATATATCCACTTCCACATCCTGGCCGGATGAAATCTTCTATACTGATAAGTCCACTTATGTCTATTTTTATTATCTGTTATCATTTCTAACAATTTCTGTTCTGTTAACACTTAATAACGTCACTTACTTATATTGATTAATTTCAGATTCCTGAAATATTCTAGTTCTATGACTGTTTTTTGATGAAATAAAAGATTATGAATATTAAGCGATAATACAAACAAAATAACACAAAACAAATTCAGCCAGCTTAGATTTTTATGGTACTTATTAAAATAAAATATTTATGAAAATAAAATAATATATAGCTTTTACTTAGTCCCGATCTATATTCGTATTTATACTATTTTTAAAATGAATTATCCACATTTAGGTACGTTATTTGTAGTCAACTGTATATCAATGAAGTCAGGCGCGTCCTAACTGCGCTACGGTGGCGTCATAAATCACTATTAGGTACTTTGTTATAGACTTCTGTGTCGCAAACATTCTACACATAAAATATTAAGTTCATGTCCAGTACGTGGGAACGTACATATAATGGATTTAGTTATAAAATATATTTAGAGCAGGGCTATTATAATAACCGTAAATGGACCCACAAAGATAAGCAAAGACAAGCAAAGATATTTATATAACTGGATAACTAGACAAATAAAAATAATTATTGAATTGTAAATTTCCTACTCATATTTAATTATTATAAACAGCCAGTGAACATATACTTGACAACTCTTGTACCAGTATAAGCCAATTTTTCAATTGTAATTTATTACGTTGTTAAGCTGTTCCTACTTTAGGCTAATGATTCAATTCCGGCGATGCTCTCTTGAGTCTTTGAAAGCAGTTTAATTGAAAGCGACGTAAATTGTGTTTGAGGATTGATTGACTACATTTGCGTCATATATTACTATGAGATGATTAATATGAGATCACGTATGAATGTGTGGTTTGCTGGCATTATTTAAATCCATGTTGCAGAGAAAAGATATATTTTTTATTATTAATTACATATTATACTGAAGCCGTCAAATGAAATATTTCTTCGATCTGGTCGAGACAAAGCTCGGCCTTGAAGTCCGTCACTCAACATGAAATGCCTCGAGATTTCGGCGAAAAGTAGAGAGTGGAGAGTTTGAACACTACGCTCCCTCTATCTACCCTGCTACATACGGAATACAGCATGAAGCTGAAAAAAAAAACAAAATAAAAATAAACATTTTCATTTCCTTTGTTTCAGGGGTTTATGTCACATAAAAGGTGAAATGCTCTGTCACAGGAGACAAGTACAGCAGTAACTCATTTGGAGCATGACAACGGGAGATCAAATATTTTTTATAGCTTGAAAATGAAGGAGGTGGTAAGGAAGCGCCGGCAGAAGGCGCCACTGACTTGATGTGTGTACTATCTGTCAAATAAACATGGCTTCGCAGCTTGCCGCCATACTTTTGTGGCTAGGTGGAAGTGAGTATTTTATTAAATATTTATAGAAAGAATAATACGTTATTATAATATTTCGATTTATTTTTATAAGACGAAGGTAAAACATTATTCAGCTTTATTAAAATGAAAGATCGTATCCTGTGTCTACGCTGAGGTGATGAATTATTAAAATCACTCGGATACAATCGAGTTTCCTATCCAATCCCTTAAGTAAAGCTGATTATTGGAATACCCGAGGGCCGGTAGTACCAAAATTTCTCTAAAGTGCCAGGCTTATTTTTATTCCGCAATAAAAAAATATTACTTAAAAACATGTAAATTGTATAAAATTGTTTATAATTCACAGGATGTTCAACATCATTCTTAGATCTAACTTACGAAAACTTTTTGTTATTTATAGGAATTCTTGACATTTATAGCCAACTAAGGAAAATGTATTTGGGAATTAAGTAACCAGATTACATAGGATTGTTGATGATGCCGGAAGACCGTGCACATAAAACTATTTTTTGCGTCAGATTTATAGCGGAAGGGTTTGGGATGCCATCAAATTGAGCGAAAAAGTTTCGAACATAAATACACTGTCTTTTGCGGTATCAGATGAAGTTTAAGAAAAACATAGTAGAATTTAATCTTCGTCTTTTGCTGATCGAAAATATAAAACTAAAATCATATCTAAATATATTTGAGTTTATTAAGTACTAGTGGACCCGAACGCGGCTACGCCTAAGAGATGCGTTAAACTAGCTCATTTAGGGTGAAATTTTCTAACAACAAACTTTGCATATCCTTGCTTAGCAACGGTCGCTTAGCGACGGTTGTTATTAACATGGCAGAATAAATTGCATGTCAAATTAATAAGTATTTTAATATATTTCTCATATTTGTAAACGACAATATTACAAATATGAGAAAAAAAATATCCTACGTTCATCCCGAGACCCTCAAGTATCTCTCTCTATATGAGTATTTATCACAATTAAATTAACGGTTTGGCCCTGATTGCGTAAAAGACAGACAGACAGACAGACAGACAGAGTTACTTTTGAATTGAGAGACATGATATGATCTAAAAATATACTTAATTTATAGAAAACAATCACGAAATATTACGATGTTGCGGAAATTGTAAATCGAATTTGGTTACATTGTAATGAGTTCTTGTCGAGAATTGTGTAGAGTTTGATCTTAAATTCGATCACGTAGCTTTCCCTTGATTTATGTATTCCGACCACCTTTAGTATTGCTGAGGCCAACATTTGATTACTTACTACCAAGACCAAAATTTTGCTCAGTGATTCGGATAGACCTCAAAGTTACGAAAAAGTCGAAAAAGTTTCCCTTAATATATTTACGCCTAATGAAAATCCTTACAAAATATATTATTTTGTTAGGATTTTCAATAGGCCTGTGATATCTCTTAGTAACATATCTTTGTTTCACAACTAACAGGAAATTTCACGAATGTGTGATAAAATAAACAATTAATATTATCAAAAGTCATGTTCATATTCATAGTATGTAAAATTGCAAGATATAATTAAGAATAAATCAAAAAATCAGCTTCACGCTTCCCGGACACAGCAGGGTAGGCAGTGGAAACCTAATGTTAAGACACTCTGTTCCCCACTTTCTGCCGAATTCTGGAGGCATTGCGTGTTGAGTGGCAGAACTCAACGCCGCGCTTTGCCTTGACACCAGAGCGAAGAAATGGAAATGTAACGTATATTTATTTATGCATATTTATAAGTATCTTAGATAGGTATCTATATCTAAAACCGTGAAAGTATCTCAATTACATTACCTTCAATAGTCACGTTTTACTGTTAGTGCAAACAACTGCAATAGTAACAAACGAACTAAAATGGTTATTGTATTTTCGAACGTTTTTCGGATAAATTGGACAAAATAACTGGAAACTCAATGCTACCTGCGTATCGTAGCTGTTTAAAGTCTACTGCTTTGGTCGCTATTGTTTCATATTTTAGATTTTGTGAGGCTTTTGTTTCTGTTAGCGAAAATGTCAGTTAAAATTTTAAATTGATTTCTATTTAAATTGATAGATAATAATTGTTATCAAAATTAATACTATATAAGCTTGCGTTATCTTATATGTCTAAATAGTTTTATTTAATTTATTACTCTATTGACCTATTATAATAATTATTATTTTGTTTTCTAATCACCCATATTTTATAGCAGTTAAGAAGTAAATAAATAAGTGTGCACATATAAATATACAGAGAAATGTTACACTATATAATATATATAAAGCGCAGCGTTGAGTTCCGCAACTCAATACACAATGTCTCTAGCAATCGGCGGAAAATAACTAGGCTCTCAAGTTCCCTCTGCCTACGCTGTTATGAGCGGGATATAGAGTAAAGCTAAAAAAAAGAAATGACCAATTTTTGTTATACAATTACTGTTCACATATTTTTGGAGACCGTATTATTTCGAATCCAGTGTAGACACGCTCTCCACTTTTTGCTTATTTTAAAAACAATAAGCGTTATGCGGCGGAATTTAATGTTGTTATTTTTTACATATTCTATTTTTTACAAATCCCACCGAGAGGATAACCCTCAAACATGTCGTATGCAAATCACTAGGTAAATGCGCATCTACATATTATGGAACATTTTCTTTTTTGGGAATATTTTTTTTTAAATTATAAGAGTAATTTTAAAAAAAATATTCCCAAAAAAATCATTAATGACTAATTAATGATTAAAGTTTAATTAATGACCATTAAAATATATATTTGAAAATAATATATTAAGTTATATGGCACTATATACTGTTTAATTTTTCTATCTAAAAAAATACTATAAATAAAATACAATGTATTAGACAAAGTATTCATAAACAAAGAACTAATTAATATATTTCGTTACACAATACAAAACCTATAGATATATATTAACCTATAGATATAGAAAACCTATACCTATATATTTAAAATTTCTTATTACTTAGGTGTACTCGGTCTACGTGATATTCAGCTAAGTGTACCAGAGGCGGTGGGTGTGGGCGCGAGCGCGACGCTTGGATGTCGATGGGCGCTGGAAACTGGAGAGGCCCTATATACTGTCAAATGGTACCATGGGGCACAGGAGTTCTTCCGTTTTGTGCCCAAAGAGCTACCCAACACTCGGGTCTTTTCACAGACTGGTATTAGTGTTGATGTAAGTATGAGGATTGGCAAACTTCCTTTTCCGTTTTCCATTCATTTATTAATTATTGTTGGTCATATATTGAGAAATCAATATTTTCGACTAACGATTTCTTTATGTTAAATATACATATTATGTCAGCGTTGAGTAGCATCCATAATATCCACATTTTTTTAGCGGCACGCTGTATCCCCTCACATTGGAGTATACAGAGTGGAACCTAATGTGAAGACACTCAGTTTTCCATTTTTCATTGAATCCTGGAGGCATTGTGTATTGAATGGCGGAATGTCGTCAATGTCCCACTTTGCCTTAACACCAGAGTGAAGAAAATGGAAAAAATAGATATTCCATTTCCTCGACTGGAAATTAAACTAACAATTCGTTTACAGTCACATTTTGCACCCTGAACTACGACTGGCCTCAAACACTGGCTTCACATAATTCATTTATAACGCGACTATAAACAACGCCATAACTGTGAATATATATGGGTCAATGGTTTTGCGACATCTTGCTAGTTCGTTAAACTGCTTCCAGCGAGTACATTGAAAAAAAAATCACTTAAGAACCTCGCCGAGCAGGCACGTTAAACCTTTAGCTGTTGGCTCTGTGCCATGTTAGAGCAATAAAAGTGTGCCAAAATAATACATTAAAAACCCTTCCAGAAAATAAAAGATACGCAAAGTTCGTTGCGTAGTTAAAAGGGCAATCAGTAGTAATGTATTATAATTTTTTTTTGATTCTGCTGTATGCTGCACATTGCAGGATAAAATGACAGGATCTGGGAACTTCCGTTAAATAGCTTCCGTTCTCCACTTTTCGGCGAATTCTGGGGGCTGTTGAGTGGTGGAATTCAACGACGGACTTTGCCTCGAAACCAAACCAATTTTTAACTCTTAAAATATTAAACATTTATTTTGCTCTCGTGGGAATCAAACTCACAGCCTTTTTACATTAACACTCTTGTTCTCCCACGACATAATTATCTTCTAGTTTTACATCATTTGTGTATAAAATCAATGCTAAACTAGAAACTTATATACCTACTACTACCTACTACAATATGTATAGAAGCTTTTAGCACATCTGATTCCAGCTGCGAGCAAAAGTGTTCTCAACAGTTTTCATAATTGTTATCGCTACTCCATATAGAACGCTTTTAATACTAACCTAGGTATTGGAAAATATGTTTTACCTAAATTTTTAAAATTCGAGGAAATTAAATATTTAATTAAATTTATATTTTCATTTCTTCGCATTGGTGTCGAGATAAAGCGCGGTGTTGAGTTCCACCACTTAATGCGCAATGTGGCGGAAGGTGGGGAACGGAGTGTCTTAACACTAGGTTCCTTCTGCCTACTCTGCAATGTGCGGGATACAGGGTGAAGCTAAACAAAATATATATAGAACGCTTATAATGCTTATAACCTAGGTATTGGAAAATATGTTTTATCTAAAACTTTAATGTATAAGCTTTTACCATTTGTCGAAGTCCTTTCATAATCGTTTCATGAATGCGCTAGAATGGACTTTAACAAAAGGCAGTCTTATATTTTATGCAACTACTAGGGAAAAAAGAAAGCTTTCGTTATTTCTAGTGCAATTAAGTTCATGACATTTGATTTTTTTACTTTTTACTTCAGGCTTTATCCTGTATACAGCAACTTTTGGTATATATATATATATATATATATATATATCTATATATATATAAAATCGAAAGGTCACTCACTCATCACGAAAGCTCAGACACTACCTGTGCTAGGAATCTGAAATTTAGCATAGGAGTTATTTATAGGACGTAGATGCTCGCTAAGACGGGAATTTGCAATATTCGACTTTTAAGGGGTTGTTTTTGGGGTTGAAAGTTTGTATGAAACTTCGTTATTACAAATGCTAGGAATCTCAAATTTTGCATGGACGTCACTTATAGTGGACAGTAAACTATATTTAAAGAAATGCCATATATATTTTTTTAATTTAAACTGATTTTGATTTGATATTTGATTTCGTACAAAAAATCTTTATCATAATCAAAAAAAAATACAAAATAATAAAAAAATATATATTTATGTCACAAAATTTAACTATACGTTAAATTGAAAAATATAAGCGATTTTCAATCACCATTCATTTTGCTGAAACGATTCATTCCATGATAATCATACAGTCGTACACGTAAAAAGCTTATTCATGTGAAAGCTTTTGGACATTATATTATGCCTGTAAGCAAAATATTGGAGCGGTGCTGGTGGATGTTCAATAAATGTGAACATGACGTCCGAAACCTGTCAGAACAAATTTAGTACACAATTATTTAATGTTGTATAACAATATCCTATTAGATATAGATTAATGCATATTTATAATGTTATTGTATTTTTAAATCCTTTATTTTTATCAAAGTTATTTGTATATATTTGAACTTATGTTTTATTGGAGTGCTGTTATATAAATAAGTATTTATTTAATACGTGATGGTTTCAATGTAAACGAGTCTCTATTTTCTTTTTCTTTAGTCAATTAGGTGCATTGTACGCATATAACAGGTTAAGCAGAGTGGCTTAGTGTTAAAAAATTAAAATCGCCAATATCCACCCAATTTCTGAAATTTGCGTGCCAAATAAAATGACATAGTAATAATTTAATATTGTCATCTATAAAATCGCAATATATTTATAAAATCAGTTAACAATTAAGAATATCTTATTAGATTTTCTTAATTGTTATTCATATTTCTATATTTAGAAGCTTATATACAAATCATCATTATGCATCCATCTACTAAGTTTATCTTAGTATATTTTTGGAAAACAAACGAAACGTAATTCCTGCAAAAACTATACAAATTAAAAGTAAACATTTAATATTTTTCATGTTTCTCAGGTCTCACGGTCAGGTGCTCAGCAAGTTGTCTTGCGAGGTGCTTCGAGAACGTTGAGCGGTCGATATCGATGTGAAGTATCGGCGGATGCGCCGTTTTTCCACACGGTGTACAAGAGTGCTTATATGAGGGTTGTAGGTAAGCGTACACTTAAGTAATTAATAGGTTGGAAATTAAAAGACTTATTGTTAAGTTCTATTCAAGAAATGTTTACGAGAAATCTTATAGCTTCACGCTGTATCCCGCATATGGTAGGGTAGTCAGAGGGAATATAAATACCTAGTAAGGCACTCCGTTCGCCGTTAAGTTCCTCCATTTCTCATTTCCCGCCGAATACTAGGCCTTGCGTGTTGAAGGCGGCAGATCATTACCCCGAGTGGCTCTGGTATTGATTCAAAGCGCGGCGTTGAGTTTGGCCACTCAACACACAATGTAATGACTTTTAATATAACACTGATCAAAGAGTAAATATATTTTCGTTTTATATCAGCAATTAATATACTAAAATAATAACTTTTTCTATTTTGGTACAACATAATTAGTATTAGGTGTCTATATATTGTCGCAATTGATAATTAGGTGTCGTTTGCTGGGCGTTGATTACTATTAGCTAGTACCTACACATTTGAGAAATTTCCACATAATTTTGAATCACCAATAAACGATATTTTGTAACTTAAAATTTAGTTCATTATTTTTTCTCGTAATTATTGTTTTAACTTTTGTATTTTTTTTATTATCTGTAATGAAAATATGCCATTGCCTTAAGGTGTCCGTTAGGGTCATTACCCTATATTTCATCATTTTAATTTAACAAATGTATACCTAGAATAAATACAAAATTTACTAAAAAAACATAATAAATAGTAAAAAAGCCAATAGATATCACATGAAATATTGAGGGACTTTTACCTATATAATATATATTGCAAATTCTGTGTTTGTAATGGAGTTAAATTTAATTATTCCAATCTCGTCACCAATTTCAATGTTGATTCTATCTTTAACGTCCACAACGTGAATGGGCAGATTGGCAAAATAAATATTCTGGTTAAATAAAAACCGGTTAAGTGCGAGTCGGACTCGGCCACTAAGGCTTCCGTACCAATTTTAAAATTATTGTATTTCAACGGGCAGTACAATTTACTCGTATAAAACTTTGCAGACATATGGTGCACTCATTTTGTATGAAATAACCTACAAATATAAGTTTGTACCTAATATTTTTTTCTAGGTAATACTTATATCTTTTACTATTTTTTTTTAATTTTTACATTTGTATTGTAAGTTCTCACTTTGTGCCAAATTTCATAGCTGTGAGTGCACGGGAAGTATTCTATAGGTTTTGATTACGCGTTGAATTTCATAAAATAAGAAGCAAAAATCGATGAATAAATGGCCGTGTCTTTTAATTGCGTTGACTAAGAAGTTTATTTTTGTCTGTGCTTCAAGGGACCATAGACCCTTTGATATGGATATTATTTTCAGCTTGATATCTCCATGCGATCTCGATATTAATTGTCAAACGGACAGACGGGCAATAAAGTGTTTCTATAAGGGTTCTTATCTTTTGAGGTAAGGAACCCTAACAACGTTTCTGAACGCAATTAGTTTACGAACTAATAAACAATGAGCGATGTTGATTGCTCGCTTCAGAGTGCTTGTTTATGAGTTACGTAAATATAATTTAAAGTTTCCTTGGCAATGTAGCAGATTAACTAAATGAGTAAGTTAGTCAATCACGTTTGCCCTGAATTTGACATCAGGAAATTAAATTTGCAGCTGTAAACTGTCTACTATATTCATCAACATAAGTGGTTTATCTATTCAGCTTCACGATATATCCTGCATGTAACAAGATAGGCAGAGGAAAATTAGTGTTAAGACACTCCGCTCCTCACTTTCTGCCAAATCCTAGAGGCGTGTTGAATTATGGAACTCAATTCCGCTAAGAAATAAATAGAATATACAGAACTTGGTTCAATAACGTCAAACGTATAAGTAACGGTATATGTAATCCCAGAGCGCCAGCAAGCGCTGTGGAATTCTAAATCGTAAATCACAACTATTGTTCGGTATTAAATGCGGAGTAGAACACAGGTTTATCTTGTTGAATTTACGGTCAATGGTGAGTAATTCCGGTCGGTACAAGGTGTATAGTGTGCATACAAACAAACGAGAGAACACTTACCTAGGGTCCATTTTACTGGTAAGCATTCTGTAACACGAACTGATAATGTTGTCAATACTTTACGTCGCTCTCCGATTTATTCTGCGTGAAATTATATTTGCAATATGTCGGGTTAATTGCCTTCGTTTATTACACATGTCTTCTGTCATTAGTCAAAAATATGTTTTAAATGAAATATAATAATTATTAATGATATGAAATTATGAATTTCATATTCAAAAGAAACGATACGTCTAGATTATTACATAGCCTACCTCTAGTCTTTTATTGATAATGGTATTAGTAGTTCTATAGTTATATAACGAGATTTAATATTATCTCGCAGTCAATTTCTTTGTATGTGTGTAACCATTGTCTAAAGTACACACACGACAGTAATAACAATGTTTACATGGTTAGAGACTAACTTTGATAACGAGGTTTGTAGGGAAGTTTAGACTGAACTTGCATTAATCTATAAATGAAAGGTACACAAGATGACGTATTTATAACTGTATTTCTATAGGAGTAACATAATTATTGAATTAGAGAAATACCAAGAGTATCTAATTAAAACAACGCAAAATTATTCGCGTATTTTAATGTCTCTGGCAATAAAGAGTTGGAGTCGAGCTAGAAATAATAATACTAACTTCAATTTAAATAATACAGATGACAATTTTAGAAATTTAAAATAAACACTGTGTAATTACTAAATTAAACATGGTATCGGAGAATTTTCCAAGTAGCGTTCAAATAGAATTGGTAAAAGGCGAGAACACGAATGTAAGCATTTAAAAGTTTACTGCGGAGGGAGTTCCCCGTTTCAGTAATGGACCTCCACGACAAACAAAGCCCAAAACTGAGTTTCAGTCCCGAATACCATTCTGTCGGTTCGGTGTTTTAGCCGTTTTGACGAAATTCTGAGCGAAAATGGAATGAGCGCGTATGAAAGATGAATATATGCAACATCCACGCTCCAGCGCGGACCGCTAAAACGGCGTACGGCCTCGTCAGATTTGATTTATTTTTCAGCCCCAGGTTTTAAACAACTAAAATAAAGGATTAATTTTACTAAACTGAGCAAGCACGTTTCTTAATTAATATTTGATAAAAATATTTTGATCGCTTTTGTTTTACTAATGAATAATGGATTTTTAAGATAAATGAAAATGGAGTATTGAAAAACAATTTGTTTTCAGAGTTACCGGAGACTGGGCCGGTGGTACGTGCTCAAAAGAGTTGGTACTCCATAGGGGATATGTTACGTGCTAACTGCACATCGTCGCCCGCTGACCCTCCTACAAACCTTACGTGGCTTCTTAACGGATATGAGGTATTTTTTTTGTTTAGTCTGAGGGAACCTAATATTGAGACATTTCGTTTCTTTCTTTTCGCCGATTTCTTTAGGCATTGCGTGTTGAGTGATAATATTAATGAATCATTATTATTTCCACCAAGTGGGAATCAAACCTACAACTGTCGTGTTTACAGTCACACGTTTGTCCTCAGCGCCACCGATATGAGGCAAAGTCCAATATCAACAATTCCTTGCATGTTAACGTGCAACAGTCTTTTGAATTCATAAACGGATGGTTTTTCCTTTTATATTATTTTTGTCAAATATATATTGTCTTTGTATTTATATACCTAAATCTTATTTTTATAAACATTACTTTATTTATTATATTTAAACATATAAACAAATAATAACCGGTACAAATAACTAAATTACTCTGATCATGTTGTAAAATAGCTAAACTTAACTATTTAATATATTAAATTAAAATTCCAAACGCAAAGGTATTCCAAATTAACAATTTACTTTATGGTAGCATGGAATTTCTAAAGCGTTTAAAATTTTAATGATATAAACTGAAATATATTAGTTAAAAGTTAAAACTTAAAACATGAACATAAATACATTATATACATGATTATATAGTAAATAATTAATTTGAAGGTAAAAGGGCTCGACATACCACCATTAGACCCGATGTTTCCACGAAGACAACCTGTGATAAGTGACGCTTCGCTCGAAGACGCAAATAGAATTATTTTCAGTCCGTGGGACACAATATCTGGCTTTGAGGAACCAGTGACTGACATTATAGATATTCCTGGTGATGATGAAGGCACACTTCCATCGGGTGCTCTCAAGAAGATTGAAAGTTCGACGCGACTAACGCCTCGGATAGAACAAATTGCAAGCAAAAATATAAGCGTCGAAGAAGATAAATCTAATAAATCCTCTTCCTTCAGTCAACTCGTTATAAGAGTGCAAACGTCGCATTTTCACAAGGTTCGTATGAATTTTATTTTTGTGAACAATTTTAAATGTAAAAAGCCGTAACAATAATATTAGAAGACTAAAAAAGTGTGTGCTATATTAATTAATTTTGTATTATATTTAATTTGATAATTAAAACTGTGAAATAACTTGAAACTGCTGTTCAGGTGCGTTCAGTAGTTCCACACGAGCTCGACACGAAAGCTTTCAAAAGTAGTGGCTTGAACATATTCGATACGTTCACATTGTATCTGCAAAGTTTAATGGAGGTCATTTTGTTTCTATTTTAACTTTTTGTTGGATTTTTTAAAAGCATTTTAAAAGCGTTAAGTATTTCAATTATATAAAAGTATTATGCTTGATTAACGTATGTTTGCGTGTCTTAAAATTTGTGCTTTTCATATTCTAATTGCAAGATTATTTTTTTTGACAACTATTAAATAACTTAATTTTACCGCTATTTTAATTATGTGTTTTGTTAATTATATACTTTTAATTAAATTTTAATATTGAAATAATATATTTGTATACAATTAAGTAGTTATTAGTAAGTTTTTCATTTCTAAAGCTTGAATTGCCGACTAGTGTAAGACTAACTCTTTGCTGAAATACTCGAAATGCCCACTAAAACGTATTGGAATCACGCTAGCCCAAGCATAGCGCAATTTAAACCATGGAAGACCATTCGTTTGCCAGCCGCATTCATGGTTACGTACAACGGCTTGGCATCGTTGCAAACCAACCTTTCACCAGACACAAATCGCTTTCTGTATACACCAATTACGTATTTGCTTAAAACGTTTATTGAAGTTATAAGAAGTTTTTATAATATCTTTTAAGGATTTGTCCTATTTAAAATTTTACTCTATATTATAACACTTCCATATTATATGAAGTAATTCTCTTTTCCTTAAAGTGTTATAACAGGTGCTTTATAAATACATTATATTAAAGAATATATATAAGCTTTGAATATATATAAATTTTCATATTAATTTATTTTTAATCAGGGACGTTTAAATGTAACGTGCGTTGCGCGAATATTGTCAGTGTGGTCAGCGAGCGATTCACTTTTGCTTGATGAAGAAAGGCCTCAAATCGCTCCAGTCATGGGTAGTCGAGATACCAACTCAGGTATGTAAGAGAAAATAAAAAATATATATGTATATTATAGGAATATATACTATCTATATTATAGGAAAATTCATCCTCCTGTATCCTGAGCATATTGGTTTGGCCGATAATATTTAATCTTTTGTAATCACTAAGTATATAAATTTTATACATATTAATATTAAAATGTTCTGGGAGGCACACTAAAAGCCCCATAATTAGACCAAGCTCAACTGAAATGTTATGGGAAAAAAATAAAAATGTTAAACTTTATATACTAGCTACATATTTATATATATAAATACCTATATATTTTTTATTTAAGTCTTTTAAAGTATTTGGCCTATTTTTATTAACGCCACCAGTAGCTTACCTTATATTTTGCATTCCTGTATGTGTGATGTCATGAACGCTTCTATTTTACTGGTCGATGAGCGTCCCCAAATAACGCCCGTCACGGACTCGGGTAAGGGTTTACAGCGTAGTTTAGTCAAGACTTACCCTTTTTCGACCAACTTCGACAACTGTCGTGGAAAATTGGGATACTAAATCGAAATAGCTTCTAGTTTGGTTTATTTGTGGAATCTTAATTTTTACTGTTCCTTTCTGTTCTTTTGCGCTATTATTATTTGAGTATATTTTTAGTAAAAAATGGAAATATATAATAGGTATTTCATATAAATAAATACAATTTTATATTTGCAGTTCATTTTATACAAAATCAGTACATACATCCGCCAACTTAAGTTTGTTAAGTGTATTACTTGTATTTCACTATAAAATCAGATATTTTAACATAAGGTAAAAGCGAAAAAAAGAATTGGCCGCCATAACAAATACTATAACCTTTTAATCCAATTATAAAATCTTCTCAAATTTGTTAACCATAAATATATCACTTTCGTCCATGTTTTGTACAATATGAATGTTTATTTGAATATATTTAGATAACAAGGCACGCAATATCCTATGCAATTCGAAAGATCTCACTTTAAAAGTATGAAAGTGTGAGAACGTGTCAGCGACGATAACTTCTCGCTTCACTTGACATTTTAACGCTCCTACCGTTTATGAAACATTCGCTTCTATTCGAATAAAATCATATTGTTCGAGATACTTTCTGCAAGTGCTATATTGCTGTCTGGAAACATTGCTTTAATGGAATTTTATATGTTAGACAACTATAGTACACTGTCACTGTGACTTTAACTTACTATTTTTTGTCTATGAATTTCTCTTTTTTTTTCAACAAATAAGAATTCTACATACAACATTAGACAACTGTGCGGTGAAATTAAACGTCACAAGGAGAGGGTACCTGTAAACCCAGTTTTAAGACATTCCGTTCCCAACTTTCCGCCAAATTCAGTGTGTGTTGAGTGGCCGAACTAAACGCCGCGTTTTGCCTGGTTACTAGAGCGAACTAATGCAAATATTAAATACTTTATTTTCTCGAGTAGAAATTGAACCCTCAACCTGTCGCACTAGCACCGAGCTTGTGGTCTGCGTCAAGACTGGCCTAATTTATTTTTTTTGGAAAAAAATAGGTAAAAACGACTTGGTTAATTAAGAAAAGTGGTTTGTTGGTTGTTTCAGGTCCTCGGCGCTCCACATCGCACATCTTGGCGCTTTTAAACTATTTACTGTTTAAGCACTGGTGAGAACTGTTCCCGTTTCAAGTTTCCTGCATAAGTTATGTGCATATGAAAACCGTATTCGCAAACTCTTGGGAAATAGACAAGTAGCGTCTCTAAAACTGAATATGGGATAAGTTGAAAATAAAACAAGCAAAAGAAATATTATTTGATTTGACAGAGATTATTTGTCTATTTCAGGAAATTAATATAACAAAAATCTAGAAATTTCATCTATCCTATAATATTATGATTATAATTTCGTTTTCTATCTTTAGAATTCTGGGGTTTTTTCAAAGCGTTTTAATCTAATACAGCTTGAGGCGGTTGTATTTTCGAAAAACGAATGTAAGGAAGTGCTTGCTTCAATCTAAACCAAATACGTAGTATAAACATTGGGTAAGCTCGGTTTACAAAATCCTACGCAATAGATAAGTAAATGAATTCGTGTATTATATTAAAATATTTTGAATACTTTTGTATTTGCAAGAAGACTTACAATACAAAGATGTTTTTATTGAATATAACGTTAACTAAACTACCCTGGCCATATAATGAACTTACAACTACTTAAACTACTACTACGTAAACGCAGTTACAATATTTGAACATATTTCCATCCTGAGCAAGCCAGACTGCTTCGATAACGTCAGATTTTTCTTCGATACCAATAAATTAATATTTTTTTTGTTGTAAAAACAGGTATTAATTAGTAAATTTTCCTGTTATGATGAAGTTCTACGAGTATAGCGTGGAAACAATAAAGTCATCTTCGATCGCATTAAATATTAAGTCTTCAACATAAGGAAAACAACTTCCTAAGTACATTCTAAGTAAGAAAGTCTTACGGGCTCTATAAAAATCCTAATTTACAAGAAATATTGATTATATTTGTTATATAATTAAATTCTGATTGTTGCATATTAAGTGTAAATATGTTTTTTTTTATATATTTTTTTACTGAACGTATTTCCGCCGTGTAAATTTTTTATCGGACTACTGCGTTTGGTTTATTAGAACTGGTCCAATAGTGGACCAGTACATTACAAACGTTAATCTATAGTAGATTAACGTTTGTAATACTTTAAATTTAAATAGAGAACGGAAGTGTCTTAATGGGAACGAAGTGTCTTTACACTAGGTTCCCAGGTAGAGAGACACCTCTGCCAATCCTTCTATTTGCAGAATAGAGATAAAGAAATTACGTTTAATAAAAATATAACATTAACAAAAACATTTCTTTTCAGGGTCCTCCGATGATTGGTGACATGAGAATATTTATTTTCTCAACTCGAGTCAGTGTTAGATTAATAAATAATTATTAAGCCCATATTTATAGTTGAGTATTAACTAATTTTTAAACTCATGAAATTACATAATTCGAATAAATTTTATAAGTAAATTTAATAATAAAGTTTTACCAAACTTTGTTTAAGCTAACGTTCGGTTGACGATGTATTTCTTCTATAAGTAATGTTCGACCGTATATTAAATATTATTTATTAATGCTGTTATATACTCTACTATATATTTGGGTATTAATGAAATGACAGGTAAAACGATTTTATCAGTGAAGTGAAGTAGTGAATTTTATACTTGTATATATGTACGTAGTTTTAAATTACATAGATTTAAGAGAATAGTGATGTTCCGCTTCACAACTTTTATGTATGTAACTGTTATCATAAAATAAAATGGTCTAATAAAATAATTCCCCATTTGTAAAACTTGTTTTATTATATTGCTCTCTAAAAATAGAATTGAAATTATAATACTTATTACAATTATAAAAAACCAACCTATTTAAATATTACAGGGCTCCATTTAAATTACGCAGGCGAGACAAAGACTTTTTAAAAAATATTTATTTTTATAGAACAACCTTTTAGTTAGAAAGCAAGTTGAAGACAAAAAATAAATAATTACTAATTTACAATATTGAAAGAGAGTTAATTAGTAGTTATTTCTGTGCTATTGTTCTTTTCTTCGAGCTCTATGTGCGGTTTTATTGGAACATGTTTTTATTCTTTGTTGACCTCACCGTCCTTAAAATGAAACGGATGGATATTCACATCTGTTAGAAGAGAAATAAAAGAGAATTAACGTTACATGTAACTATTTTTTTAATTTAAAAATATTTGAATTATAAAAATTGTCTGCTATTCCGGAAAGAGTAAAAAAAATCAACTTTTTTGAAGGTATAACAAAATAAAATTTATAAAAAACATATCATTTAAAAATGTTTTTTTAAATATTTATAACAGGTTAATTAGCTAGTTTAATATTCAGCCTTGCGTACGCTCCATATAAAATCTCTGATGTAAATTTCAGGTGCCAGGTCAACATAATTGAAAAACTATATCTATAATATTAATTAAACATAATTGTTTTAAAAACAATCTTTATAGTTTTTTATCCCGCATGGCACATAGAGGTAGATAGAGGCTCCGTTCCCATTAAGACACTTCCGTTTCCTATTGCCAAATGAGACAATGGAGGCATTTTAAACTCTTACCTGTTGCCAGAGCGAAGTAACAAAAATATTAAATATTTCATTTCCTCGAGTGGGAATCAAACCCACGACATGTCGAGCTTACAGTCGTACGCTTATGCCCCGTCCGGCCTTAATGCAAAATATAATGTAAATTTAATATAATATTAGTGTAGATATTGTTTAAAGACCTTTTTTTAAAAAAAACGATTCTTATAAAATTACTTATGGTATTTTTTTCGGCTAATTTTCTTATTGTAATCAGGTAAGTCTTTTTTCTATAAGATAAGAAATAAGCATATAAAAAAATTGTGCGATGCGTAAAGAACTGAGTGCTTAGCATAAGGTTTCCTCTGTCTAACCTGTGAAGGATACCTACAGCGAGAAATGGAAAAATATATTTTGTCAGCACAAGGTATTATGAGGTAGTATTATTTCATCTCTGAGCCCTGATTTTATATTTACTTTATTCTCTTGCTTTCTTTTTTTTGAGCTCACAGATATTTTTGGATAAATTACTATTAGAGTAAGCGAGACATAGAGTACTAGGTTATAAATTTACATATTAAAAATGTGAAACTGTTTTGTATCACCGATTCTTATTCATCAATACAAAATGGATATATCCGTTAAACCAACATCTTAATCTGTATTAAATTAAAATTTGTGCATAAAGAAATACTTATATTAAACATACAGATATGAAGTATAAAAAATCGCGATCAAACTTTTGAGATTAATCCCCTAAATAACGGAAGCCACTTCCACCTCATCGACTTCTGAAATAACCGTTGTTCATGTGTTGTGTACAGAGAATACTATTTGAAGGTAATGGAAATTTCTCACACGACTGAGCCTTAATGGAGCCGATGCGATATCTTACACGAGTGAGCTTACACCTAGTCGTAATATCGTTTAAGGGGCCATAACTTGTGATAATTCGGATAGGTAGGTAAGTATTATAAAAGTTAAATATTTTATACATTTCATAAGGATTTTTTATTTTTATGGAAAAGACAAGGCAAACGAGCGTACATGTCACCTGAGGGTAAGTGATCACCGACGCCCACGACCCTGTGTAACACCAGAGTGGAGATAGATGCACTTTTGAAGTTACCCAAGTCGTATCAAACTGGAAACGCTGCCGCAGTCTTCCTTTCATCCCATCCAGAAACATTTCCAAGCCTCAAAAGAAGATAAGTTTATACCGGCGCTGGTCAACGTCTTCCCGTTGTGTGACCCGAGTACTTGAGTGTTTTGACACTCTAGTGTAAAATCATACATCATACGTCAATAAGTTTTATTAACATCTCCTTCATGATGCGTATTATTTTTTTTACTTCTCAAAAAGAACAGTATTCTTTTGAGCAACATACATACAATGTATCAAAATTTAACAGTCCAGTAGACTTTACAAGCATTAAAGTTATTCAAAATATTTATAGTACTTGTTATCAGAAGCAAAATATTTTTCTTGAAAATATTCGTCAATTCTTTTCCGAATTCCAATTGTCTATTGACGGTTTTATTATGCGCCATTTGAGAGACGTTACGTAACGTTAGCTGCATCCTATCTCGATTGTTACATCCCCGAGTTCTTTTGAGATGAATCGACTCACTAGTTTTAAACATAAAATATTGATGTAATAGAAAATGTTAATTTTATGTATATGTATTTTAGTTTAAAATATTAATATTTTAAGTGTAATGTATAAAAAAAATACGTTTTTATTTGGGCTTTATCATTAATGATGTCAATAATTTAAATACTTTGCACAAACATAGATAAGAACCTGTTCAAAAATATAAATCATAAATATACAGAGGTCCAAGCGTGTGGTTTGTGTGTGGTTGTGGGTGACGATGAATTCTGCCATATATATATCTGCCATATGCTGATTCTTTCTGCCTACCCTGGTACGTGCAGGATACAGTATGAAGCTACAAAAAGTAAATAGAAGTCAAGCTTAATATTAAGATTATACGTGATCAATAGTTGTAATTACTAAATTATGCCAAATTTCGCACTTAAATAATGCAGACTTTTATTTGTGCAGAATTTTGACTTTTATTTTCATACTCCCTTAAAGACAGACGTGTAGATAAATATAATATTTTTTCCATTTAATAAATTATACAAGTTAACTCAGTAGCTTAATGTGCTTTCAATTTAATGCTTTCCAGTATATAGTGTTTCCTACGAAATCAACCATTGACAGGTAGTACAATGAATACAATAGAGGGATTGGATACAAAGCGATTGTTGCTGACGTATTTGAACTATGTACCTCCTGACACTTTATCATGTAAATACCTGTATACGCAACAATATTTAGGAAGCAATAATGATATAAGTAGTCGTTGTATTTGAATTAACTTTTTGCAAAATATTGTATTTATTAGGAATTTGGCGCACCCGCTGAATTCTGTCACATGTGCAAAAAGTCTCTGCACCCTACATAAGATTATATATCAAAACAATATTTGAACTAAATTTATGAAACTTTTACTTTTGTAAATTGGATTTTTATAAAGTAGGACGTTTCTCTTTCGTCTACTCATATGTGAGTATCTTGCTGTATACGACAAGAGAGATTTTTCCGAAATTCCATCGGAGACAAGAGAATACGGAACTTATGAATATAGAAATGAAAATAATAGAGCAAGGACCATTAAATCTGACCATTAAATCAACAAAGGAGCAATTAAAATATAAAATAAAATTTAAAAAATATACATATTTTATGTTAAAGAGGAAAACGAAAACTCTCAGAGAGAAAAATATAAAAAAAGGAAAAAGTAATCCTACAAAGTATTTGTAATCCCACAAAGGTAACTGAATATCTTTTGTTATTACTGCGAGCGGGCAAATAAGCGGAACTATTTATAGATCAACTTCATTGTATAAATTCATTAGATTGCAACGCACTGTTGTTCACTTTGAAAGCAAATAACAACTTACAGAGACTAGACAAATACACCACAAATCTAAATATTGCTTTTTAAAATTACAGTACGTTATATTTGTATTACTTTGTATTAACGTTTTAGTAAAGTTTACAGTTTCTGTTATATTATATATACGTAATTCTTATTTAATGGTGGTAATACGAGCATCTACAGAATGCAATGTAATGCTCTACATAAAAAAATCAAGTTATCTTTTAAAATCACAAGATTGTGATCGCCAGTTTACTCCCTACTGGGGGAAATGAGAATATTCAAATTATTGTCTTTTTTCGCTTCAGTAAGATAAAGCTCAGCGTTGAGCCCCGCCTCTTTATAATTTTAATCCATTTTGTAAATGCAGATTTTTTTATATTCGAGAAACTTAACAAGACAATGACTCTGAATTCGAATTATAGATTCGCTACACAAATATATAATACTCATTTCTTTTCAATATGTATAAATATCATATTAATTTCTACTTATTGTTATATATTCTTTTAAAAAGCCAACAAAGGCTATTGTGATTCTATGAATCCTTAACTCCACCACGCCTTTACTCACCAATCAAAAAATAAAACACTGGACTAAAATTGACTAAATTTTGCATGAACGAATTCAATAGAAACAACTGAAATAATAACAGCCAAATAATTTCAATTGCAAATAGTCAAAAAGTTGCGAAATACCAAAGTCACAGCTAATCTTTATGATCAATACAAATTCTATATTCATTTTATATAAGCTTCTCCTCTTGTTTATTCGGTTCATGTTTACTGACATGTCAAGATTTGGCGACCCTAGCTGAAGCCACTTACCACTCTATCTTCTGTCAAAATGAACGCGATAGTTTATTTATTGCACAGATACATCTTTTATTTGCTTCTTTTGTTGGGAAATATTTAGATAGGTAGATAGATATGGAGGAAAATGCAATATAATATGATTTTTATTTTATTATAAGTCTATTATGTTGGAGGTGCGTCTGGTCTAGAGATTGAGACATTACCGATTGATTTTACAGAGAGACACGGGATCAATTCTAGCATAATAATAATTTATTAGTTAATAATGAATATCAATATACTATTAATCGTTTAAATATTGGTCTGTATATATTACATAAACTTTTTACTAAAAGTTGATGTACAATTATACTTAATCCTATCCTATCCTATATCTTATAAAACAAAGTCGCTTTTCGTGTCTGTCTGAACTTTCTAACTCTTCTTCTTCTAAACCACCCAACGGATTTTGATGCGGTTTTCACCATTAGGTCGAGTATTTCTCAGGGAAGGTTTATATATAGTTTATTATTTGTACATTCTTATGTAAATTAACATAAATACGATAAATGTGTATAAAGTCCTACCCGTTGAGACACTTTCGCGCATGCGCTGCTTTAATGGTAAGTACTACATGAAAATAATGTACTGGAGTATTGTTCCTCTTAATAAGATCTACAAAAAAGTCCGCGACAGCATATTCGTATCTTTTAAGAATAACGTGTAGTGATCATATTTCTGTCTAAAAATAGTAATTTCAATATATTTTTTATTGCGAGGATATTTTTCCATAATGGTATTAATCCTTATCCTTTAGAATACTTTATTAATTTTCTATGTTAAACAAAGATAAAATTTGCTTTTTACACTATTTCGAAATAGCGAATAGTTTTAGAGTTTCACTTATTCCTTACTTTCAGCATATAAATAAGTATATTAGTTACGTTGGCCATTTAATGTAGATCAAAACTGTCTTTTACTGTTTTTCATTTTAATAAGTACTTTAGAAGTTGTTACAATATCAAAAAATCCTTGCTGCGAAACGGCTCGCCACTCGCCATGCGTCCCTCCGCGCCCCGCGACGTTTTGCTTATACTAGCGTGTCCGCCGCGCCCGCCTGCCTTACACGCATCGGTGGTTCAGTAGTAGAATGCTCGCCTGCCACTCGGGCGGCCTGGGTTCGATTCCCGGCCGATGTATTCTATTTAATTTTCCTCACAGGCAGCCACGTAGTGCTTGCGTCAGGGACAGAATACCCTCTTCAGCATTAGCCACAAGCTCGAAAAAAAAAACCCGCCTGTCTTTATAGCAACGAAGATTTAGATGCATTTGCACGTATTGGATAATTGGAGTTGAATGTATTATTTCAGCGCGATATATTTGGTTTCATATTTTTTGTAGTAGTTATTAGTAGGTAGGCTTTTGTTTATAATTTCTTCCGTTTAAAAATAGTCATTTAACTATCTAAAAATAGTCATTTAAATATATTTTAATAAGTACTTGAAAAGATTAGTAGCACAGATTTAAAATTACGGTACCTACTAAAAAATCCTTGCTGTGTAAAACAATTGGAAAATCCTTATTGAAACTAAGAAAATGCGGGTTGAATTAGGGTTTAATTAATTTTCACATTATCTTAAGTTTGCAAAGGCAAACATACATTATATGAATAATCCAGTAGTTAAAGCGGGCGAAGCCGCAAGAGGGTCGCTAGTTTTTTATAGATTAATATAAAGCATAAGCTTTAGTCCGTATAATCTAAAATACATATCTACACATATATTTTAAGACACATTTAAATGGTTTTAAGACACTCCGTTCCCATGAAGACAATTCGGTTCCCCAGTGTTTTCCGGATTCTCGAGGCATTGCGTGTTGAGTGGCGGAACTCAATTCAACTAAGAGGGGCACAATAACAATAAGAGGGAACAAGCGTGCGACTGTAAACACAACGACTATTGTTTTGGTACAAGTTCAGCTCGAGGGAAGGGAAATATTTCCAAAAATTATTAAAAAAAATATTAAATATTTCCTCGAGCAGGAATCACGAACGCTAACAGTCGCCTCAAGGGTTCATAATATTTATCAAAATTTAATTTTATTACTGAGTAGGCCATATTTTGGTTTATTTACTTATTAAATATGAACCGCATCACTTACCTGCTCGATGGAACACGGGGATCTACATGAATTATTATGTAGCACGTAATAAAGATTTATTAAACGATTATCTAAGCTCTATGGGTCTTTAACAATAAGATATTTGCTTAAATGAATGATATATATGCTTTCCCACTTCCCATATAAACAGTTTATATAAATAAATTATTAATAAATAATATTATGAAATACAAAAAATAATTTTGAAATTATTGTAATATGTGAGGCCAGTCGTAGCGTAGGGGCACAAACGCGTGTTTGTAAACGCGACAGGCTGTGGGTTCGATTCCCAGTCGAGCAAATGAAGTATATAATATATTGATTTGTTCCCTTTGGCGTCGAGGTAAAGCGCGGCGCTGGGTTCCGCAACACAACACGCAATGCCTTCAAAATTTAGCGCAAAGTGGGGAGCGGAGAGCGAAGCTTCGGCAGAAAGTAGAAAACGAAAGTGTCTTAATGGAAACGGAGTGTACTAATACTAGGTTCCCAGGTTCCCTCTGAATACTGTGCATTATGCAGGGTACAGCTTGTAGTAAACAAAAATAAACTAAAAGAACAATAAATATATTTATTCTCGTGCGGTGCATTTGCAATGTTATTCAGTACAAAGGCCGTGGTTAACACCATTTATCCGATTCGTTAAACATAACACTAATGTAAATCACGGAACAACTATACATGACTTATACTAAGGTTAATTTTATTAACGCGTGTTAGTTACGATAATTCTATTATTTTTGACTGTTAATAAACTTCTAAAAATAAATATTTTTAGTTGTTATCAATAAAATTTTTTTTTCCAAAATTATAGAAAATGTTTTTTTAAGATATAGATTTGCAAAATTTTTTTTATCTCTTGTATGGTAAGGGTTGCCTGGAAGAGATCACCGGTGGTGATAAGGCCTCTTTATCCAGATCCTTTACGCCATTTTTCATTTGTTTCATCCTGTATCGGTTTTATCTTTAAGTTGGTGCAATAAATATTGTATTATTCTTTTTTATTTTATTTTAATATGTATGTATGTATGTGTGTATGTATGTATGTATGTATGTATTTTGTGTGTGTGTTTTTATATTTGTATGTAGGTGTATTAAATATATATATATATATATATAATTTATTTATTTATTTATTTTCTTTTATTTGTTAAGTAATACTTTTTGCGCCTTACTATAATTTCTTGCAAAAGTCCTGCACTTTTAATGGTTGCCTGTAAGAGATCACTTGCAGTGATAAGGCCGCCATTGCACATGTTAATTTAAGTACCTGTGTATCCTTCTTTTTATTTTTCTTTTCTTTTTGTTTTTGTTTTTTTTTCTGTGTAAATTTTATATATTTATATTTTTTCTTTTCATGTGCAATAAAGTATTATTATTATTATAAATAAATAATAAAATTACAACTAATTAGTAAAGTATTTTACGGATATTTTTTTTAATAATATCCCCGCGGCTTTCTTTTGGTATGAGTTAAAAAACTTAGTACCTCATTAAACTGTACTTTAAAGCAAACTAAGAAACTATTTCAACTTAATAAACTTTTGCTTACTAAAATATTATGAACTTGTATATTTATCAAGAATATGTGATCTAGTAGGCGCTTTTTCCCAGTTCTATAAAAAAATTCGTCGTAATTGGTTCTCTACACACGATTTGCAGAACATCTATAAATGTATGTCTTTTAAAAATTGTCTATTTCTAATATTTACATTTAATACGAGATATATTATATATTATTATTTCTGAAATGTAGATTGTCCTACGTATAATATGTACGTACTCGTAGTTCTAGACAGTAGGGATTCCTTTTAACTGTGCGTGTTTATAACCATTATAAACAGAAACATATGCCTCGTACAGAAGATATATTATACGAAATATTTTTAAAACTCGATCTAGCTTCTATATAGCCCACGCACACACGTAATAATACTTAAAGCCTCAGTACCGGCAAATATGCTAATACTACGTGAAATAACAGAGGACACACAGATTTGCTCAAATCCAACCCTTAGTCTGTTTATTCTCCGAAATCAACCCTCGGAAATTGGCAGTGATTCCGTACTTACAGAAATTACTTTGCCCACCGCGCTAATTACATCAGACTGAAAACGTTAATGAATACTAATTGGATGGAAACTTTCTTAATTATTCCAATTTTCTGTTTTCTTTTGGTCGACGTTTGTCTACTATAGTCGATTGTCCGAGACGTATTTCCGATTTTATTTTATTTTTTTTGGTCAATGAGAATGAGATGTAAAGGAAAATATATAGATAGTGTTGTAATTTCGGAAAAAGTGTGAAAGGTGTTCGCTTATTTTGTTTTTTTTTCTGTTTAAAGCAAAACAATTGTACTTAATTTAACATTAAACATGACTGTTTTTCATTATTTTTTTTTTTTTATGGAAGAAGGCCAAGGCAAACGAGCGTACGGGTCACCTGGCGGTGATCACCGCCGCCCACGACCCCGTGCAGCACCAGAGGTGCTACAGGTGCGTTGCCGGCCTTTCATTAAATTTCGCTCTATTTCGAAATTCCATTATTCAGTATTGTATTTCGAATATATAGTTTGCTAAATGCTAAAAACTTTTAAATTATAAAAAGAATAGTCAATCTACCCTATAAATTTAGTCTTTATTGTATTTTAATCGGTTTATAAATAAAAAAATACTAAAAATATAAGTTATTTTCCAAATAATTGTAAAATAACTGTCATTGAATTGGGATCAAACCCACGATCGTCGCGTTACAGTCACGCCCGCCGCTGCGCTACGACGTCCTCAGTCTCATATATATAATATGAAATAGAATAATAGAGTTATAAATTTGCTTTTTTTCTTTTATCAAAGCAGTTTATTTCCATTAGTACGTAATTAAAGTTTTTAGTATTTCCAACAAATATTCTGCTTTCATAAATTTCCTTTTGCCAGCTAATTTAATATACATATTGCTTAATATTAAAATAGTAACATCTTATAAAGTAAGTTTCAGATGGCGAGTTTGATAAAGCCCGGAAATTTAGTTTTAGTTGCTCTACCTCTGTGCCAAGTTCTAGATAATTTGCATACCAAATCCTTTTAAACCTAACTATACTTATAAACCTCACATTCAAAGTTTATACCTGATATATTTTTATTAAATAATTTTAAGTTATAATTAAATTAATATCAATTAATTTTATAAAATAGCAATTACGCTATAAATACATTCCAATTTAGAAAGATTATTTTGTCTATCTTTATAGACAAAATATTTATATGTAACATTTTTCTTGCGTGACAAATAAATAAAAAATATATAAATATAACGACGAACTGCATATCTAACGCACAATTGTCACGTACATAATGTCTTTTTACGCCAGGATAGTATTGCTATAACTAATAATAAAATTATCGTTGAAAAAAAAAAGATTACCATTATAAACATTAAATATGATAAAATTATTTTTTGTTGCAAAATTTTTAATATTTTTATTTCTTCGCTCTCGTGTCGAGAACAAGCGCGGCATTGAGATCCGCCATTCAACACACAATGTCTTCAAAATTTGGCGGAAACGAAAATGTCTTAATGGAAACGGAGTGTCTTAACACTAGGTTTCAAGTCTTTCCTCTACTCTGCATAATCAATTTACTGATATGATCTCAACATATTAATAAGGTGTTAACTATCGTAATGTTAATGATTGTTTTCAACCTTAATTAATACAGATATAATATACACCATAAGCTATGCTCCTGCGTACCTGGGTGCTAAATAATAAATATGCCATTTTATAGCAAGACTTCCTTGTAACGCCGTCGTATGTACAAATTTGATTATACGCAATGTTTAAGGGTTCAAATCCCACTTAATTGGTCGTTATATTTTGTCCTTCACAAAGCCCTAGCGAACTATGTGAATTATGGATGTAAAAAAAATTGTAACAGACAATGGTGTAGCTACTTACAGATTATGTGGGGCCCGCATGAGGGCCTGGGCAAGGGCCCCGCGTGCGATAGAACAGAATAATCTATCACGATATTGTATCAGCTAACCATTCAAAACTTTTGATTTGCTATAATAAAAATCGATATATTCACAGGCGCCACAAATTACTTACATAAAAAAACTTTTATATACTTTCCCTTACTAAAGAGTTTCACTCGATTAGTCCTATAACATTGATAAAGCGATCTCCAGATAATAGGAACGTAAATATATTCAGTGATGATTACAGGATCTAATTTATTCCTATCCCTATCTACTGTTCAATGAACTTGCAAACTTGGCCCATATCTGCAGGAAAGATCGTTTTCTGCCTAACTTCGATGTTTGGTACATTTCACTATTTTCATCTTATCTATATTTTGTAAAATTTGTTATTTTATCAAAGTGACGTTATATATATATCTACTCTCATTGGTTTTGCTTTAAATGAACATATATATGTACATAATGGAAATTCAATTAGTAGTATATATAGTACTAATTGAACTAATTGATTGATATGTATAGTTATAATATATGCAAAGAATACAATAATAATAACTGTTGAGGGCGTCGTGGCGCAGGGGCACAAAGAAAATGTCGGCGTTGAGTTCCGCTACTCTTTTAAATGGCGGAACTCAACGCCGCCTCGAAGCTCGAGACCTTAAAAAATCGGTGGAAAGTGGGGAACGGTGTGTCTTAACACTAGGTTTCCTCTGACTACCCAGCTATGTAATCCATTTTCCGTTTACTATCATATTTGAGACATTACTTCGGATACTTTGTAATCTTAGATTATTTTTAACTTAAGACTAGGGACTAGACTTATTTATATTTATTTTTGTCGATTTTGCATAAAACACAGACAGTTCTTCTAAATTAAATCTCGTTCACTGTCCAGAAGATTAATTGTTAATTTACAGGAAATATGAAAAAATCAACTGTTAAAAACACAAAAAAAAAATCATTTGTTTACCTATTATTTTGTATGAAACAAATATTTTTATTATTGAGATATAAACTAATACCTAAAAAACACCGTTTATTCAATACATGAATACAGATAAGTAATGCATACATTTGTGAACACATAGGTAATGCTAACGTCTATATCACCAATAAAACTCATGTACTCAAAGATAGCGTATTCAATTGTATTCAAGTCGTTTTCTCGTCTAATTTATTCCACTCCTAATCCTGTTCAATGAACTTGCAAATTTACTTGAGTGCCGAGCTATATATACTTACTTACTCATAGCTCTTTATGACTTCAATATAATATTTTGTTCCAGTTAAAATCTATTGATGAGGTTTAAATAAACTTACTTCAATCTTCATTTTGGAATTAAATAAGGTAATGTAAAATAGTATTTTTTAATGTATCAATTATTATTTATTGTTGATTATATGTCTCATGTGTATACCTTTTTAAATAAGATAAACGTATGCAAATAATAAGAAATATATAATTTTGCTTATTATTTATCATAATTTGCCCTCGAAATTTTTTTATTATAACTAGTTTTACTATCAGCTTCACGCTATATCCTGCACACAGTAGGGTAGGCAGAGGGAACCTAGTGTTAAGACCTAGGGTTAAGGTTGTTTTTTTAATAAAAAGCTTTTATTTAACTTTCAATGTATGTATGTGGGTTCGGAAATCTTTGAGCTCAATTTTGAAGTAAATATCTTATACCGATTGAGCTGAAATTTTGTATACACGTTTAGCTTCGATGACAATTCACGATAAAATATGTGACGTCATTCTAAATCCAATATGGCGGACCATGCAACATAGCGGAATAGTTATTTTTAATATACTACTACAATATGAGTATCAAATGAAAAGGCTTGTTTAGAGTAAATCGAAAAATAGTGTAACGTCATTCTAAATCCAATATGGCGGACCATCCAAAGAAACAGAATAGTTATTTTTGAAGCACTTGTACATTATGGGTATCAAATGAAATGGCTTCTTGAGAGCAACTTGGGAAATAATCTAACGTCATTCTAAATCCAATATGGCAGACCATCCAAGATAGCCGAATAGTTATTTTTAGTTTACTTCAACAATATGGATATCTATTGAAAGGGCTCGTTGAGAGTGTCTCGAAAAATGTGACGTTTTTCTAAATCCAATATAGCAGTACATCTAAGATGGCGGAATAATTATTATGGGTGTAAGCTTGTCGCGTTAATAAATATTTAATTAAATTGAAACTTTGAAAATTAAAACTTAGCAGATTTTACATAATTAAATTAGTACTAGTTTAGTTACACAAGTAAATCGCGCGACTAGCTTTTATGATCATATAAATTGTGTACAATGAGGTTATGAGTTGATAGTTAAAATTTAAAAGACAAATTTTACTTTCTCCTTAAAGCGTTTAAATAAAAGCTTTTTCTAAAAATGATTTTTTGCTTATAATTTATTATTTTTTAGTTTTACTATATAGGCCTACCTAGTACCTACCAATAAGAGACGAATTGAGACCCCGTCGACTTTCGAAAATTTTATTTATTGAAGTAAGACACTACTTAATAAATATATTAATTATTTAGAGTATAAAGTTTCTTAGTGAATTTGGTATGAAACTCAATCAGAGAGCATTGACGTCTCATGCTATTATAAGTTCGGAAAACCCTTAAGCGAAATCCTTTAACTCCTAAACAATTGATTTAACTTGATTAATCTTAGCCAAAGTTTGTAATTACTAATTCAGTAATCCCTCTCAATGCTGGCACGTAAATGGAAAGTAATAAGATGTACTCGTATTAGAGTATGATAATTAGATAAACAATTTTATTTGTCTTTTTTGTTGAAAAGCTAAGAAAACGTGAACTATGTAAAGCTAAGAAAACGTGAACTATGTATCTTGCTTATAATTCCTGTATGTGAGCTATGCTGGAAGCTCAAATTTTGTCAAAGTGTAATAGGCTTCGGAAAGGGATTAAGAATTAGTTTTTCCTGATATAAATAAATCAGCTTAACGCTGTAAAGCAGAGGGAACCTAGTGTTAAGATATGCCATTCCCCATTACCGGTACCTACTAATTATTTCAAATTATATTATACTAGCGACCCCTCGCGGCTTCGCCCGCTTTAACTACTTAATTATTCATATAATATATGTTTGCAAAGCACTAAAGATAATGTGAAAATTAATTAAATCCTAATGCAACCCGCATTTTCGTAGATCCAATAAGGATTTTCCAATTGCTTTAAAATAAACACAGATAAATAACACAAACAACAGAAAACTTAAACGAAAGAAATTATAAACAACAGACAGGCCCACTATTCTCTTACAGATGTAACCAACTATGTCGCGTGGAAATACATTATAATTTTTGGATAACTTCAAAGTACGTGCAATCATTTCTGAATTTATTTTGCCAGGCGCAGAATTGAAGCGTTCTCTCGGCCATCTCCGTAGTAGCTCCGAAAGACATCAGGGCCTTGGTTCTCTGACGGTTAATGCTGTTAGCCTTATTGGCTTTTACAGCGACACCGCTAGGGTAGGGAAAACGAAACTCTGTCCCTGATGAAAAGCAAGCACCACGTGGCTGCCTGTGAGGAAAATTAAATAGAATGCATCGGCCAGGAATCAAATGCGGGCTGCCCGTGTGGCAGGCGAGCATTTAGGTAAACGGGCGCGGCCGACGCAAAACGTCGCGGTGTGCGGAGGGACGCATGGCGGGTGGCGAGCCGTTTCGCAGCAAGGATTTTTTGATATTGTAACAACTTCTAAAGTACTTATTTAAATGAAAAACAGTAAAAGACAGTTTTGATATATGAAATGGCCAACGTAACTAATATAATTATTTATATGCTGAGAGTAAGGGATAAGTGAAACTTGACTCGATACAGCTGAGGTGTCAACGGCGTGATGTGTCAACAATTAATTGCGTTTTTCTCTAAAACTATTCGCAATTTCGAAATAGTGTAAAAAGCAAATTTTATCTTCGTTTAACGTAGAAAATTAATAAAGTATTTTAAAGGATAAGGATTAATACAATTAAGGAAAAATATCCCTCACAATAAAAAATATATTGAAATTACTATTTTTAGACAGAGAAATGATCACTACACGTTATCCTTAAAAGATACGAATATGCTGTCGCTGACTTTTTTTGTAGATCCTATTAAGAGGAACAATACTCTAGTACATTTTTTTCATGTAGTACTTACCAATAAAGCAGCGCATGCGCGAAAGTGTACCAACGGGTAGGACTTTATACACATTTATCTTATTTATGTTAACTTACATAAGAATGTACAAATAATAAACTATATATAAACCTTTCCTGAAAAATACTCGACCTAATGGTGAAAACCACATCAAAATCCGTTGGGTGGCTTAGAAGAAGAAGAGTTAGAAAGTTCAGACAGACACGAAAAGCGACTTTGTTTTATAAGATATAGGATTTGTCATATATTTTATAAATTTTCTAATTTAAGACTAAAAAAAAAACAATTTGTGACTTTTAAATAAAATTAATTCCCAATTCATATAAAACATATATATTTAACAATCATTTAAACTTTGGATGCAATTGCTTTAATCGAAAATAGGTTTACACAAAACAAATAGACATCTATTTGTATTCGCAAAGCAGGTAATTACAAAGCAGATAAATTATTCTACCCTTATTGGGTGATTGGACGCACACAATGGTCCTTGTGTGAGACAATCGTTGTGCCTGAAGGTAATATGCAATGGATTGTGTATCGAAAATAAACTTGTGCGATGAAGATGCTTTTTATGATTCTATCGACAATTATCATTTGGACCTTTTATTTTGGAAGTGGTGTAAGTCTATTTTAAAAAAATCCGACGAATACGAGTCGGACTTGCATACCGAGAATATAGTATGAATTATTTTGTAACCTTTAATTTTTCCGAATCAAGACATAATGCTCTAAAATCATTTTAAAAATAAACTGTCCATTTCATGCAATTCATATTAATAATATATAGAAAAATGAGCATTTTTGTACCGAAAAAAAAAAAAATTATGGTTAAATTAAGAGATCGTAGATGTTGATGGCTATAAGTCGAGGTTAGAGTCCCGCAGGGGACGACTTGCCGCCAGTAACATCCTCCCAAGCAGCCAGGTAGTGCTTAATGTTATATTGTTAGATTAATCAGGTTTCTCCTGTAGTTAAATAAAATAAGTTTTATTAACATAACATTTTCCAAAGTATACTAGCGAATAATTTTACTTTTTCAAATATACCTACTTCCACAGTCTATTAGTGTGCCGAGTCATTGAACTCACAATACGTACAATTTCTACAAAATTAAGATAAAGAGCAATAATGATTTGTATATCCCTGACTACTGGTCTTTGTATACATTTGAAGTGGGTCGTTAACGAGGGTCGCACAAAGGACTCCCGGGACTGTTCTATTCGGTACGAAAAATAAACCTCAAGAGATTAAAACTACATGTACGAGTAAATCTTAATTGCGTAAGTACCATTTATTATAACAAAAGTTCAGTTTTGAGTTTTATATCTGGCTAAATACAAATGTAAATTATATTCTATTTACACCATTTTTACCAAAATATATTATATTGTTACACTAATATATAGTGTGGTCCAAAAATTTACGCTAGCTACATTTAAATTAGGCAGTAAATATAGTTATTAGTCTTAAGATTGTACTTTTTTTTAAGTAATGAAGCATATAAGATACGATTATTTATGGTAAAACAATTATTAAGTAAATAGCCTTAACGGCTTTGTAATTATACACACTCTTTTGTCGAAACTTTTGATGACATTTCTGTATAGTACTAGTTGACTACTAGTGATTAGGATTTTTTAAACTTTTTTCTCTTCTCAATTTCACTTGCATCGCTATTATCGTACTTGTATAAATAGAAAACTATAATTTTACAAAAGTCAATTTTTTCATCAAAAGCACTCATAAATACGCGGCAAAATAACTTTTCTACTTACTAGTAGAAATACTGTTCTCAATTGTTATTTGAATAGATTAAATAGATGATATTGAATAGGTAAATGCTAAAATGAAGTCACCCTGCATTGATCACTCTGCCTGTATGTGGGATACAGTGTAAGTTAAAAAAATCTGTCAAATGAGAGTTGGGTTGGCCCACTGAGGGTTCCGTATCAATTTCATGATTGTAAGTCAACGGGTGCTACAAATTATAAAGCTTGGTATAAAAGTTGATAAACTTTTAACTTATCGCAAACTTAAGCTTTATAATTAATAATTAATTATTGCCCGCAGGTATACACACTCATTTTGCACGAAATGATGTACAAAAATTAGTTTATATTATTTATTTATTGTACAAAATACCAATATTTAACTTTTCAGATTTATTTCTTTTTTTGTATTATAAGTTCTCACTTTGTATCAAATTTCATACCTGGAAAGCCTATGGAAAGAACATTATAGATTTGATTACGCGGCAAATTTCTTAAAAAAAAAACATCAAAAACGATGCATAAGTGCTCGTAACTTTTAATTGCGTTGACTTAGAACCTTGAATTTTTCTATGCTCTAAGGGATCGTAGACATGAATATTTTATATAATTTTAGCTTAATACTTCGTGACGTTTAAATAAATGGCCTTGACAGACGTGCAGATAAGCATCAAAGTGATCCTATAAGGGTTTTCCTTTTGAGGTTCAGAACCCTAAAAAAAATACAATACAAGTTATACGAAAGTATTATTCTGGGAAATATTGCAATGTAATTGGTTCATTTCAGAATAAAAGAGAAAACCTTGTTATGATATAAAGTTCTGGGATTCTTTGATGATAATACTGTTGCAATCTTTTTTATTTCTACGTGATATTGATGAGGCGGGGAATAGGTGTGACATTTTACTTAGTTCGCTATTTTTGTACATATAAACATAATATGAGCTTGGTTGCGCAATCTAATGCTGAAATTGTGAAACTAATCCAATATTCACACAACATTTTTACATTCTAGGTCCTAGCTGCGATAGCTTAACCATTTTTACTATGATATATTTTTAGAAAAAAAATACAAGATGTTAAAACGAGAAATAGAAAAACATTCGTTTCAAGAATAATCATAATCAACAAAAAAAATACTTTCCCGAATATAGAGGGAAAAAAATTAAATACTATCCTGCACACTAAGGAAAAAAAATAGGCAATCTAGTATTAAGATTATCCTTTCTACACTTTCCGTCCATTTTTGGAAATATTTTTTTACCTCGAGAAGGAATCGAAAGCACAACCAACGCGTTTACAAGTCGGACGCTGTTCCGCTGCACTATGAAAGCCTCTCCAGTTTCTAATATTAATCGCAGTACTTAAATTATATTAAGGTTCAATTAACATAATGAAGTGTCACGATCGAGTTCTGAACTTGTGCCAATTGTGGAAGCTCTTGTTTCCGCGCAGTTGTTATCAGTTGCTTGTGAACTATGACAATACTGTGGCACAAATGAGAATTAGAAGCGAATATGAAATCTATTTTGCTTATCTACGGACCAAAAATATTATTCTTTAATAAATATATAAAAAATGATATGAAGGTATATCATTTTTTATGTTTATTTTAGTATCAAAGGAAAACTAAGTGGAAAACTATATAACAAGACAGACATGACGTATACAAATGACTTTTGTTTTAAATAAGATAATTTTTGGAACTTTTGTTTTTGCATTATTTAAATGTGCCTAGGCACTACCTAGATAGCACGTATCGTAAGTGATACAATTTTAATTAATAACATAAATTATTTATTAAAATTAATAATTTATAACTTTTTTTTTATTAACATAAATCTTGGTAGTCCGTATAACGCTTAAGTTTATATCTTTATAGCCTTCTGACTTCCTCTCGCCTAAATGTCGAAACATCTCTACCAGGTAAGTTATAAGTTACAGGTAAGTATAAGATATTGTCCAACTTAGTAGTAAATTATTGTAAACTTTACCCAAATGGGACAGATATACAAGGCCTTCAAAGGTAAAACAAGTAATTACAGGTAATAAATAATCTATATATATATATAGAATTACCTGTATGCGTAAGTACTTCTTTTGTGGTTTGTATATGAAAGCTGAATAACCAAATAATTCGTGCATATTCTTTCTATAGAATGCATTGACTTTTCATTTTAATGCCTTATAGCTGTGCATTTAAAAAATTGTTTAATGTATTTTTTTAGCGTTAGGCTTTAACCTAATTTAGCAGAGTAGGCAGAGGGAATCTGATGTTAAGACACTCCGTTCCCCGTTTTCTCCGAAATTGTCGAGACCAGAGCGAGGAAATGACAAAAATAAATAATTTATTCACCCAAGTGGGAATCGAAGCCACGACCATCGCATATACAGCTACACGCTTGTACCAATGCGCTACATCGGCCACTGTACATATATATACACATATTAGATTGTGGATATATTATATCGATTAAAAGAACCCATTAAGAAAAACTTGCTTGCATATAAGCGCTTATATTTTGGTTGTCGAGCAAATACTGTTAAGAAAACATTTTCACAATGTCGCCACACCAAGTTTATCTAAACGAGACACTTTAGCTTCCCTTCCCGTGTGCAAAATATTAAATATATCTAATAGGGTCGGGCAAAAATAAATTAAGTATGTTCATAGAGAAGCCATTGGCGCAGTGCATCAGAGTCCCGTATTAGCGGTAGTTGTAGGTTCGATCTCCACTCGGTGAATCTTTATATGTAGAGTAGAAAATAATTAATTTACATACAAGTGCGTTAATATCATTATTTCAGCTTTAATGTGAAGGAATTTCAAATAAGAACTTTTATTATTATCTTCAACCTACACAGCCACCAAATTCTTGGTAGGTTTATAAAAATTAAAATGAAAAAGCGTCGTTAAAATGATTCTGAAATGAAAACTCAAAATTCTGTGAATATAATATGAATAGAAAGTTAATGAGTTCCAGTTAAAAGTGTATCAAGATGTCATAAAAGTCGTGTTTCATAAAGGAACTTACAAAATAGAGTATAATGTTTTTTGTGCAGACGCTGAAACAGGCACTAACGAGGGAAGAGAGTTAACGGAGAGTTTCTCCGATATTTGAGAACATCACATATGTTTATGTATGTATTATGCAACTAAGACAGTAAAAGTTATTTGATTTATAATATTTTTTTTTAAGTTTTACCTTTCTGTTTAAAGAATACATAGGAAAAAAAAATATTATTATACATTTTTTATTATTTTTAAAGCGTTTGTATGTTAACAGATACGCCCAGCCCAAGCGGTTGAATTTTGAAACAGCTTTGACGGTTTATTCTATGTGCCTCATTATATAAATAATTTACAAAATATTTAGATTTCGCGAAATATAGTTAGTGCGTTGTTTGTTTTGTTAAGAGACATTTTTTCAATACTATTATATTTACCTGGACTTAAATATTAAAACATGCGCACGATCTTAATATAGATATGTGACATTGTTTTTGTCAACTTTAGAAAAGCAAAGTATTATACTTTGCTTTTCTAAAGTTGACAAAAACAAAGGTCACGCGGATAGTAGGTAGGATGTATAACGTATATGTAACGAAATTCGTCTTGAGTTCGACTATTACATGAAAATTGCTACATTTATTTGCCATTAAATTTTGCTACATTTATTTATTCTTTTACCCGGAGTGTTAAAACACTCTTCTAAAAGTATTGCGTGTTAATTGGCGGAACTCAACGTAACGCTTGGTCTCGACACCAGACCGAAGAAAATGCAAATATTAAATATTTAATTTCCTCGAGTGGGAAACGCACCTACAACCAGTCGCGTTTGCAGTTAAACATTGTGCCTACGCCATGTCTGGCCTCAATATTTATTATATGACTTATTTAAATTCCCATTTATATTTCGATGCTAATGGACATAAGATGAACTCTAAATTATTCTTACAAGAGCAACATACTTCATATTTAAGATTGCCAAAGTGCATAAAGGAGAAGCTCTTACTTAACTCGAGACATGCCCAAGCCGGAAGTGCCTAGATAGCACGTTAAATTCAAGGTCTAAGCTGGTATATACATACATAAAATTCTTATTCTCATATTAAAAGTATAACAAATTTTCTTGTGTTAATAATATCTTTATTTATAGTGGTGTTAAAGGGGAGCATCTAGTATTGCTCTACTACTCCCTTCTACGTCATCTTACAATTAAAGTGGAAAAAAGAAAATGCTAAATATGCTGAATCCTTTCCATCCTTTATTTCAAATTAGTAGATAAACAATTTAGATTAACTGTAATTATGTTAATTTAAAGTAGATATAGAACAAATACTGTATTATACATAAATACATTAATTATTAGAGATATATTTATCATTTCATATAACAAAAATAGTCTTTCTATATAAAATTAATTTACATGAAAGATTTATCAGCTATGGAAAAGGATGCGACAACCGACGCGATCGTCGACAGCATTTCCTATCTTCTACGTATACACTTAGGACCTCGTGAGCCAATATACAACGGTTGTGAACTTATGAGCTTTCACGGTATTTAAAGCTGATATTGTACTAGAACTAAAACGTTAATAATGCCTATGCTGATATTCAGAAATAAAAATATTATTGTAAAATATTTAAGACTTTATATGATAAGGAAGACTTATAATATACATAAAAAACCTTCAAAAATCGGTTACGTATTTTTATATATTTAACCGAAAACATAAAGAAAAATTTATTATTTCTTTAATTTAATATCATTCTATTCTCTCATTCCAATTTAATATGTATTTTTAAATGACTAGAACATTATAAACATTTCGGTGCATAGCTTTCATTTGCTTACCGCTACGTGCATAAACCAAGCCTCGTATTTCACTTTGCTTTCCGTCTTCCGCACTTGTGTTTGAAGATTTGCATCAAGCAACGGTTGCCTTCATCTTATTCCTGGTCCTACATACATTCATTTCTGAATTTATTCATACAGCGAAGTTTGTGTTATTTTCATACCGAGAATAAGTTAAAACTGCTTAAATTAAAAAGCTAGAATAATTTACATTAAGATTATAAAGTATGAGATATTATTTTTAAGCATATCTCGCATTTGTATATTCATACCACTCTAAAACATTGAATTGCAATAAAAGTTATTTAATTATGTTTACCTGAGGTTAAGTTAATATAAACTCATTAGTAATCTTTGCAATTACCAACTCAAGTATAATTTAAGTGATGTAATGTAAGATGACACGCGGAGGGGCACAAGCATCTAACCGTAACCGCGATAGGTTGCGGGTTCGATTCCCACTCGAGGAAATAAAATATTTAATATTTTTATTTCTTTGCTTTGGTATTAAGGCAAAGCGCGGCGTTTAGTTCCGCCACTCAACACGCAATGCCTTCAAAATTTGGCGGAAGGTGGGGAGCGGAGTGTCTAACACTAGGCTGTCCCAGACTACCAAGGCTTTATGCGGGATGACTTGGACTGGCCTCCTTATGATTATTTTTTAATTATTATTTTTAAGTTAAGTATGATACGACTTGAAATTAATCCTTGTAATTTGATTTTAATATACAGAGTTTATTTTATATCATTTTGCGAACTGTCGGTTGCAACCTGAAATTGATCTGTAATAGAAAATGATTCAACATATATTGAAAATAACTAAAGGTTTTATGTTATACAGTGGGTAAAAAAGGTATTTGCACACCAAATTTTTTTGAAGTTACACCTAGAAAAACACAGAATGATTTCAGTTAATTATTGTATTTAATAGCTTAATCTATATATATTTAGAATTGATTATTAAAAATTCTTAGAAAATAGAAGTAAATAAATGAGATGGTAAAAACACCTTTTCTTAAAGTCAAATAAGTATTTGCACACCAACCATTCTCTTGATACAATGTTATTCCCGCGACATTTGGTCACTTTACGTAAAATATGAACATCGTTTGTATACATTTGAACATTGGGAAACGTATTCTAATAACGAGACATTTGTTTAGTGTTCAGAAAAAATCTTGAAGCCAACATGCTGAAAGAATTTGAACTGTCGTTATGGACGCGTGAAAGAATTATTTTAATCCGTAATGAAGGTTGAAGTTATCGCCAAATCGTGTTAAATTTAAAGTTAAATTACTCGACTGTGTAGTATATTATAAAAAAACGAGCAGAAATGGATAGTGTTGAAAATAAGGCAAGGTCCGTTCTTCCGAAGAAGCTCAGTACGAAAGAAAGGCGACAAATTGTAAAATCGGTACAAAATAAACCATTTACAAGCGCTCAAAGCTTATTTAATGACACCGCGTCAAGATCAGGTAAGGTTGTCTGCGCCCAAACTGTAAGAAACGTACTGTTTTTTTTTATGGGAAAAGGACAAGGCAAACGAGCGTTCGGGTCACCTGATGATGATCACCACCGCCCACGACCCCGTGCAGCACCAGAGGAGCTACAGGTGCGTTGCCGGCCTTTGAGGAGGAGATAGACGCGCTTTTTGAAGGTACCCATATCGTACCGACCTGAAAACACTGTCGCGGGTAGGCTATTCCACAGTTCGGTGGCGCTTGGATGGAAATTTCTACAAAACCGCACAGTAGTGGAGTGACACATATCCAGATGGTGTGGATGATATTTAAGTTTGTGACGTGCTGTGCGGTTAGAAAATTCGGCGACAGTCACAGGTCAAACAGTTCTTCAGAACACTCACCATGATAAATGCGATAGAGAACGCACAGCGAGGAGACGTCTCTACGCAGAGCCAAAGTGTCAAGCCTTTCACAGCTTACTGGGTCCTTAATGATTCGAACAGCTCTACGTTGTATGCGATCAAATGGGTCAAGCTGATACTGGGGTGCACCAGCCCAGAGATGAGAACAGTACTCCATGTGTGGCCGAACCTGGGCCCTATATAGGGCCAATCGGTGTTTTGGCGTGAAGTACCGTCTCGCTCTATTGATGACCCCCAGTTTCTTCGAGGCCAACTTGGCCTTGCTTTCCAGATGATCGCGATACTGGCAGTCATTCGAAACATTAAGGCCCAATATGCTGATACTGGGCGCGGCTGAAAGGGGAGTGTTCTGAAAGACTGGCGATACGATAAATGGGGTTTTTTTAGTGGTTAACGCGCAAACCTGTGTCTTTAGGGGGTTAAATTGGACCAGGTTCTTTTCACCCCATGAAGAGACATTCTCGAGGGATGCCTCAACAGAAGACACAAGTTTATTTCGGCTCTGTTCAGCGTTTTCCCGAGAAAGACTTGCGCGGCCGGAGTAAACAGCGTCCACCGTGCTGTCATCTGCATAGCAATGAATGCTAGAATCTTCCAGCATGTCATTGATATGCAGAAGAAACAGCGTGGGGGACAGCACGCAGCCTTGGGGAACGCCTGCGTTCACGGGCATATGATTGGAGCAAAAACCGTCGACGGCGACCTTGATGCTGCGCCCAGTGAGAAAGCTGGCGATCCACCTGCATAAGTTCTCGGGAAGCCCATAGGATGGAAGTTTAGCAAGGAGCGCCCCATGCCACACTCGATCAAAGGCCTTCGCCATGTCCAAACTAACTGCCAGGCCCTCTCCCTTGCTTTCGATAGCCGCAGCCCAACGGTGGGTTAGGTAAACCTGAAGATCACCGGTTGAGCGACCATGGCGGAAGCCATATTGACGGTCATTAATCAATCGGTGATTCTCTAGAATCTAGAGTCTAGATAAACCAAGAGCTGGCTATTGATGATGCTCTCCATGACTTTTGAGAGTAGGGAGGTGATGGCAATTGGCCTGTAGTTAGATGGATCGGAACCATCGCCCTTCTTCGGGATCGGGTGGATAAGAACGCTCTTCCATGAATCTGGGACTACGCCGACTGAGTAAGAGTGCCGAAACAAACGCGTAAGCACCGGTGTCAGCTCAAGAGCACAAGAACGAAGCACTAAGGGGGAGATGCCATCTGGCCCGCTTGACTTGTGGATGTCCAAAGTGGACAGAGCTTGCCTTACAGCTTTTTGGCTGAACTTAATCTCAGGCATTGAGCTCTGGCACCGCGGGATGGTCGGTGGCGTTGACCTTCGGTCATCCAAAGTCGAGTTCGAGGCAAAGAGAGCGCCCAGGAGATCGGCTTTCTCTTTCGCCGTATGGACCAAGATGTCATTCCCCTTGCGTAAAGGCGGAAGCGAAGGCTGGCTGAAGTTGCCGAGTGCCGCCTTTGAGAGCGCCCAAAACTGGTGAGTTCCGGACGGGTAGCTCTCAAGCTTCTCGCCGATTTTGGCGATATGCTCGGACCTTGCTTTGGCAATTTGCCTCTTAAAGGACCTAGAGGCCCGGTTATATTATCTTTTTGTGGCTGTCATCTTCGGATCCTTAGTAACCAGTGCCTCGGCCCAGATTTGATATGCCTCACGTTTGCTAAGGGCAGCCTGTTTGCAAGACGTATCAAACCAAGGCTGCGACTTGCCACCGATAGGCACTACAGTGCTAAGAATATAAAGTTTTATGCCCTGCAGACCCACTTCGGCAACAGCAGCGGCACAGGTACTAGGATCATCAAAAGAGAAGCAAACCGGCCCCCAGGGATAAGATGAGTAAAATGTACGCATCCCATCCCAATCTGCTGACTTGTAGTGCCAGACGCGACGAGTTACGGGTGTTCTGCGACTGCCGCGCTTAATGGGCACGACACTCCGTACCAGGCAGTGGTCAGAAGTCCCCAGAGGAGCATCGACGACAACCTAGTACTGTTCCGGGTGCGAAGTCAGTATAAGGTCCAATAAGGAGGCATTGTGGTGGTCCACGTCCGGGAATCGCGTTGACGACTCAACCAATTGGGACAATCCATTCGCCATAGCAAGATCAAAAACTGCCCTCCCCGCGTGGTCGGTGGCGCGTGATCCAAGCCAACTGGCATTGTGCGCGTTAAAATTGCCAAGTATCACGACCTCAGCAGAGGGGATCTGTGAGAGCATATCGTTGATGGCCGTTTGAATGTGCTCCATGAGCCGATCCGTTTCCGCATTGCCACTGTGGGACCTGTAAAGGCATGCGTAGACTCGGGCCCGATCGTCCGAGTCAATACGGAGCCAGATAGTAGACAGGTCCCGACCTTCAAAATTAGCAAGACGACGGAAATTCAGCTCCTCCCTTACGAACACAGCGACCCCGGCATGAGGCATAAAGTTGTGTTCTATTTTGTAGCCGGGGTATTGGAGGTAGGCTGAGTCGCTCGGTCGGACAATTTCAGTCTCCGTAAGAAATAGCAAGGCCGGCCGTGCCGTCTCAAGATGGTGGTGGACAGCATTCAGGTTGGAGTGAAGACTCCTGATATTACAGAAGTCCACGTTTAGTGTGGTAGGGGTTGCCGTGGGGCGTACGTCTCGTTTGCCTTGTTTGCAGTTTGGTTGGTACTGTGCCCTCACCAGAATTCGAAGGGCAGCCTGAGCTTGAGGACTCAGGGAGGGATTCTCCAGGTAGATCCTCTTTATGTGCCGCTTTCATATTCCAGGGTGGGGGTGGGGGTTTTGCTCCGGAGCCCGGCATTACCTAATGCGAAACGCAGTGGCATAAAGTCACTACTTAACGCCGTTTTTAAATGCCGGGGGTGGTAATGATTCGGTCGAGTCTGCCTATGCGTGTTGCCATTGCTGGCGACGTGACTCTACCACACGTAACGTTGGTCTTCGTAGCAGAGCAGCGAGGTAAAATTCTTCCATAAGTGAGGCCAATATAACAAAAAGACTAACTTTCGCGAAAGAATACGTAAAATACCCCTTTAGAATTTTGGAAAAATTTGATGTTTTTCTGACGAAGGCAAATTTTATCTTTTTGGAACGGACAAACAAACATTTGTGTGGCGCAAGCCAAATACTGAACTTCAGGCGAAACATGTGCATAGTACAGTCAAATACGGCGGTGGGCTTGTGATGGTTTGAGGCTGCATGACAGCAAATGGTGTGGGAAACTTGGCTTGTATCGAAGGAATAATGAAACAGTAGATTACGGTAAAGTGTTGCGCGATATTTTATCTTGCAGCGCATCGAAATTAGGCGTAAGTGAGACATACTACTTTCAGTAGGACAATGATCCTAAGCATACAGCTATGAAAACCTAAGGAATGGGTGATGTACAATGTCCGTAGAATGCTGAAAACTCCACCATAAACGCCAGACATCCACCCAATTGAAAATTCATGACATCTGCTGGATTAAAATTTGAGGAAAATGAAATTTTTAAATAAAAATGATTTGAAGCGTGCTTTGGTGGAGAAATGGGCTCAAATCTCGATTTAAACAACGTCCAAAGTATTGGAATCGATGCCAAGGAGATTGCAAGCCATCATTGATGCTAATGGAATGCACACAAAATATTAAGTGTCTTTTCTTTCATTTATTATTAATTTTTTTACAAAATACGTACAAACCGGTTGGTGTGCAAATACTTATTTGACTTTAAAATATGTGTTTATACCGTCTCATTTCCTAATTTATATTTTCTGAAAATTTTTATTAACCAATTCGAAATATAGATTAAGCTATTAAATACAATAATTAACTAAAAGCATTCTGTTTTTTTGTAGATGTAACATCAAAAAATTAGGGTGTGCAAATACTTTTTTTACCCACTGTACATATGACTAAAGAATTTGTGAATCAACCACGTATATTAAGGATAACCCAAAAACTTATGCATGTAAGAAATTTGCAGTCATGTAGCAAATATGTTCTACCCATGTCAAAGTGCTTAGAATGAGAAGCACTTTTGATCTGGATCTACATGGATCTACACCATATTAATATTTTAAGGGAAATGTTTTTGGGTATACCTGATCTCGAAAGTTCGTCAAATGTAAATTATTTAGTAGCTTTTGAGTAATCAATTAAGCGACCTGAACTAAATTACAAGGTAGGGGCGGGCAGATCCGCAATTTAGTCTGTGTCGATTTGAAAATAAATTTAGAGAAAAATTTCAATATCAATTTTAACAATTAAGCTGCTTAAAAGATATCAATATAGGTTTAATAATATCCAGGAAGAATTCAGATAATTATTTTATTTTTAAATGAGATGCAAAAAGAAAAACTATATAAAGTAAAAGATATTTAATATTTTGACAATGTTGAAAATGGATAAATATTTATTTTATTAATGTATTTCATGTTTCTGCAGACAATAACATAGCTTGTACAACCCAGTAAATATATGAAGCTGCAAGTTTCAGTACGCATCCTAAGACTAGTAGGTTATGTCGCGAAGTTATGTGAAGCATATTTCACTCCACGCCGTCATTAGTCTCCGCAAGGCGAGCTGACGGACTACGGAGCTCGAGGAACTGACTAACGATGGCATTAGACTTACTTACATTTTATACCGATCTTTCCAGATCACACGGTGGTTGACACAGTAAAGCTATATAAATTGTTATTTTATGTCAAATATATTTTAATATGTTTAATATGCGAATTAACAATATTATATTGTTTGGTCTGTAACGTTTCTATAATATATAATAAAACAACTATTTCATATTTTCCCCTACAGAATCGTGCGGGTCAAGTGTGCGCACTATTTGCCTTTAAAGTCCCATTAGAATAGTGACATTATGATTGTTTCATGGCTAAAACAAGCGAACGAGCGTACAGCTCACCAGATAGATGGTAAGTGATCACCACGACCGACCGACCGCACCCACGACCCCGTGTAACACCAGAGGAGCTACTATCAACCCAGATACACTGTCGCAGGTGTTCCATTCCACAGTTGTGGGGCATGCGGAAAGAAGCTCCTAATTAACAGCATAGTAGTGGTGTGCCACGAATCCACATGGTGAAGATGATATTTGAGCTAGTAAGTCCGGTTAGAAAATTCACCAGGTATCAGGTAACAGTTCTCCAGAATATTTCAAATGTCAAATGCGGTAAATAATGCACAGCGAGGAGACTTTCCTACGTAAGTCTAAAGTGTCTACAGTCTTTTTAGATTATTGTGTCTCATATAATAGAAACGGCTCTACATTTAAGGGGGTGCTAAATAATAATATTTAGTTATAGCACTTAAGCAAAAGTAATAATAAGAACAAATAACTTGCATACTAGATACATATTACAGGGTTACAGAACCGCCATTGTACACCACAGTCCTGTGGGCGGCGTCTGACGTGTTCCAAACAATAATTGTCGAGCAGTAACTAGCCGCGCAGATGCTACCGTTTAATTAAAAGTTTGAGCCGAAGCTTCCCTACGATGTTATTGGACAGTGCCATGGCCTTTCCCTTAAATGGACGTAAAGTTTTACAACACGTTTATGGCTAACTAATATTTCTCCTCGTCGACATTACCACTTATATAATTGACTATTGTCGTTATTTGTTTTATTTTAAAAATAAAGTATATTTTTCTCAAAAAGCTGATATCGTTTTCTTTTTTGTTTAAATAACAAAAAACTTTATTTACGTGTATAAAATCAACTAGTATACTGGAGTTAGGAGTTTTTCCAATACGCACCTGTAGAAAAGTAATAAGTACGTTATGATATAATATTTTGAAAAGCTTAGAAGAAGTGTTTTCAAATAAAAAACATATACTCGTAAAGCTAAAATATTATTTGCAGCTTTTAACAAAGTATATAGGCAAGTAAATAAAACAACCAATAGAGCTCAGGAGCATCCAAATTTAAGCCAAGTCATACACAGTCGATCGAATATTGCCAAAGCTATTGGAAATGGGAATATTTGTTCATTTCTATACAAGAATAGATATTGTTTCATACACAGAACGGAAATTCATTTTCATGACATATGTGCTTAATGTGTCTTGCGTACTTAATGTGGATCAAACCCACGACTTACGAGCTAACAGTTAAATGCTCGTTTAAGACTATGTATTTGTGAGGAAATGAGGATAAAAATATTAATTAACTATATAGCATTTCTTCGAGTCGAAATCGAACCCACAACCAGTCGCTTTACAGTCACGCGCCATGCCTACATATACCATATTCGTTATGTATAATTAAACAATCAATTTTAACAATTTGACAGATATAGTACCTCTGTAGCCTGACAATGATTAAAATTACCTTTGAACATACAATTTTTATGCAACGCCAAATTGCGTTTTCGAGCATATATTCATATAATATAATTTTCATGCGTGATTGCGGCATAGCCCAGGTAAATCACAAGCTATTTTTATGATAGCATGAATGTAAATGCCGTTGTTCTGATATTTTTTTAGCTTCAAATTTTAGCCCGTTATTAGAGTAAGAAGAAAGATCCTATAAATTCGATTTCCACTCGGGGAATGTACTACATATTTAATATTCTCATTTCCTCGCTCTGGTAATATAACAAAGCGCAGCGTTGAGTTTCGCCACTGGACACGAAAATGTTGGAGAGTGCAGTGGAGAGTTATGATCAGAATAATGTAATTGTCTACCCTTCGATATGCGAGATATAGCGTAAACCTAAAAAAACCTATGAAACTCAGACGTACTTCACTCAGAAAAACAAAAATACTTATAAACTTATTCACTCAAGTAGATATGAACCCACTATCATCGTATTTGTTTATATGTATATTTTTTATTTTAGAATCTATTTTATTGCGCCAAGTTTGTAATGTTACTTTACAGTTACTATACTAATAGTATACTAATATGTAACGTAAAGGAAGAGTAACGTATAAATAATGATTATAATCATGTTTTTTTTCACTTACGCAGTCATAATACTTAAAAGTAGAAGTGGGTAGTTTAAAATTAACACGTAAAAAGGAAGTTTAAAAATATATAAAACCGTCAAAATGTAGGGGTACATTAAAAATGTTTCAATTCCTAGTTGATCAGCAATTCGACATATATGAAGCTCTCAAAAAATATTTTCTGTGTACGTTTCATTCCACATTTAAATTTTATTTCAACATATTTTTTTATGACTCTATCTATTTGATGAGTATCTTTATCTTTTTATATTTATTCATATCTTTTAATCTTAACATTAAGTTCCTTCTGTCTAACCTAAAAGCGAGAAATGCGTAGAGCTAATTAATATTCTTTTATAAAGCTAACATTTAAAGATAATATGTATAAAATAAAAAAGCCAGGCCAGTCGAAACCAGTCGTGGCGGAAAGTGGGAAAGGGAGTGTCTTAATAGATATGGAGTGTCTTAACAATAGGTTCCCAGGTTCAATCTGCCTAGCCTGCCATGTACAAGATTCATTGTGAACCTAAAAAGACTTGAATAAATAAAAATGTAGATTCCAATGGTGGAGTAAGTTGATTTAGAGGCAGATAAGTAAATGTACATACCTAAGTGCTCGCTCGGTCACGTAGCCCTAATTTCCCACTAGATTACCTGAATAAGGGCAAGAAGTCAACCGTAGATCTTAAGATATTGCTGCATTATTTGCTTCCTTCTCAAATTCTTATATGTTATTTAATAAATAATAAAATAAAATATTTTAAATAAAAAAAAGATTTACGTATATTGGTGTAATCGACACTCCAAATAAATAACATATTCGTCAGCGGAAAGTGGGGAAACGGAAGTGTCATAAAGGAGAGCAGAGTATCTTGACACTGGTTCCCATGTTCCCTCTACGTATCCTACTAAGGGCGGGATACAGTGCGAAGCTACAAAAAAAGAACTAATCATTTTTACAATTGTTTAACAAACATAACGTATTACAGGTAAATTGCAAAAAGCAAAACTAAAAGCAAAAATAAATGGTGCAGACAATTTTTCTTAGTAACATTGTAATAAAATACAAAAGAATTAACATTTTTATACATTAATAAATGATACTTACATATTTAAGTTTAGTATAAATAATGTAAAATCATCTGGATCTCCTCTAAAGATGGGCGTTCCACAAGGATCTATACTTGGTCCCCTTTTATTTGTTCTTTATATTAACGATCTGCCTTTTTATGTGAAGAACCTATGTGATATTGTACTTTTCGCGGATGATTAAAGAGGTTTTAATATTTAAGTTTGACAGAAATCAAATAAACTATGACGAAGTGAATAGTGCATTATCGCATATTCTTCGTTGGTTTGATGTTAATAATCTAATATTAAATGCTAAAAAAACGAAATGCATCGAGTTTGCTTTACCAAATGTTAAAAAGTATAATTTTCATCTAATAATTAAAGAAGAACCTCTTAACGTGTCGGAATCAGCTAATTTCTTGGTTGTTACTATAGATTCCAAACTCCAGTGGAACGCTCATCTGGAAGCACTTGCAGCTCTGCCGCGTTCGCAATTAAGAAAGTAAGACAAAAGACGGACGTTGAAACTGCCCGGCTAGTCTACTTTAGCTTTATCATAGTATTTTATCTTATGAAATGCTGCTATGGGGCAGTGCTTCTGATATAAATTCAATTTTTATCCTCCAAAAAAAGCCGTGAGATATATTTATAACATAAGAGCGCGAGATTCTCTGCGATTTTTTTTAAAGATAAAAGTATTATTACAGTTTCTTCACAATTTGTTTATTATAATATTCTGTTTTTCCGACAAAATATACATTGTCATAATAAAAATAGCGAAAGACATAGGAACGAGAAATAAAGATAAGCATGTTACGCCAAGTTTTCGCCTCCAAAAAGTTAATAAATCTTTTATGGGTCTGAGTATACGTGTATACAATAAAATTCCGCAGTGTATTCTAAGTTTGCCACTTCCAAAATTTAAAGTATTTGTAAAAAAAATTCTAACAAGTAAAGCTTATTACACTGTACAAGAATATTTAGAGGATACACATGTATGGAATTAATGTCTATAGAATGTCAGGCAGGATAGCTGCCAGCTAATGTAATAGTAAAATATACCATTGACTTTGAAAAGAGCAACTGTTGAGTTTCTTGCCGGCTCTTCTCAGCAGAACTGCCTTCCGAACCGGTGGTAGCTTTTTGTTGACATGTACATTCGATGATTCAAAAGTGCTTTTATAGTTTATTTGAATAAAGAATATTTTGAGTTGAATTTGAATTGAATTGAATTTATTAGGTATTCGAATATATATTTATCGTAGGTACCCAGTAGAATCCAACTTTTGCTTCCTCTTTTTCAGCTGTAAAAGATATTTTTTGCGTTCTAGTAAATGCATATCTAAATATTTAAATCCCAGTTGTATGCATTACCTGAACAAGCGCCGGAGCGAACAAAAACTGCTTTGTACTCTATGATAAATGTGCAACTTTTTCTTTCTCTTAACTCTAATACGTAGTTCCATCTGGATTTTACAAATATTTCATCATATATTTTTGTACTATAAATATAATATATTTATTCGGCGCTAACATTGTTTTTTATATACAAATATATATAATTTCAATATTTTTATAGATATTTAATTTCAATTCAATAGTTTTCGTTTCAAAGTTCTGGTAACGAGGCAGAGCTCGCCGTTTAGTTACGCCAGTTGCATGCAATGCCTTCAGAATTTGGAAAGTGTTCATACAAGGTTCGCAGGTTCCCTAAGCCTAACTTACTAAGTGCGGGATACAGCGGAAGCTAAATATATATATATATATATAATATTGTAAAATCTATGAGCATTACGTGTGAGTTGAGTTTAACTTTGAGTTAAATTTTGAATTTTGTATAATATCATGAAAAATATATAATATTTATAATTTGAGTAAATTATAAATAAATAACCTATGAAAGTTCAATTGTGAATCTGAAATGTAAGTTTCAAGCAAAAAAGGTATAAACCATTATATTTTAATATTGATATTAGAAGAAGTTGTACCTCTGTTTGGAGACAAAAGCCAGTAGAAGCAAAATCGAACAATAATGTCACGGTAGCTATAGTAACCACTTATGCTATACATGGCGTAACTTTACTTTGATTTAAGTCTTAACGAGCTAAATTTTCAATACCAGAAATTTTGGAACTAAATCGAATGAACTATTTAACATATAAATATTAACATAAATAAAACCTAATAAAGTTTTTTTCCAACTTTTATAATATAAACAGTATAAATCCATTAAGTTATCATTATTGCTTCTTTATTAGGTTTTATTATTAAGAATTTTATATTAGAAATTTATTAAGAATTTTAAAATATATTTAAGATATTATCAAAACTGTAAACGCGATGATTGTGGGTTCGATCTCGGTCGGGGAATGGTAATATTTAATTACTTTCATTTTCCTGCTATGGTAGACATTCGGCGTTTACAACCGGCGGCGTTTAAAAGCTAGTATTCAGACAGTCAGTAGATTGCCTGAATACTAAATTTTTGTTTACCCTGATTTGAGGGGAAAAACGTAAAATTATAAAATATCAAATTAAATTGCAATTGACGGTATGTGTGTAAGTAAATTAAGACTTCGTTACATAGAACGAAACTGATTACTTCTAAGTAATCCGTTGAAAATCTAAATAAATCTAATAGGAAACAAAGCTTTTAGTGTGAGTTGGAATTACTTAATATATATTTATTCGATTGCCAGTCTGAACGCACACACGCACTAATTTATGTGAGACGTTTCTAAGCTGATAAGCTGATGTCTCTATAGACACACACAACACAAACCAACAGATACCAGAACTCAAGTAAACAAACTTAAAAAAATATAATAAATAAAAATTATTTCAACTACAGTAAAAGTAATAGTTTCAAGCTTCGAAGAATTATAAATACAAATTTAATTATGAACACTTAACATTTGCGACAGCTTAAATCATTTGCCTTTGAAATTATTTCATTAAACAGAGTGCTCATTTTCATTCTTTACAAATTAAATTAGTTCGAGTATTGCAAAGACTGCGGCAAAAAGTTGGAAAATGTCTGGATTAAAATAGTATAAGAACGAAAAAAGAAAGAAGAATTGTAGTTTGTATTAAGATATCTAAATATTTTGTGAATAATATCCTCCAATTATTGGACGTGTAAGACACTTAAAAACTGTATTCGAGATTCGAGATTATGTTTCTTTGAATCTTGTGTTATTTGTTCAGTCTAAAAATATATTAAGGCAAATAAGTTAAACAAGATTATATTTTCCGAGGCGTAGGCTTCTAAGGCATCTTTTTTCATTCCTTAGAGTGACTACTACATAGTTCTATAGAATATTGTACGTAGGTACATAATACATACAAATAAACATTTATTTAATTTTACAGTATTCCTAGAATACAAATAATAATACAAGATTTTCACAATTTTTTTCCGTGAAGTGCTCATAGCAGGTAAATTCGGTAATTGGTATTCGTATTTAATAATGTATTATTAGGCTATATTGATAATAGAGCTGTAGTACAATTAAAATTGAACATCCGTTAATTGAAGGCTAACATCATTAACGGATTTTGAGAAAAAATAGGCAATGTTAACTACATTCCCTAAAATTATATAAACTAAAATCAGACCAGCTTGTCCGGTTGGCAGAGGGAACCTAGTGATTAGACACTCCGTTCCCCACCGAATTCTACAGGCATTGCGTGTTGAGTGGCGGAACTCAACGTCACGACCTCAATACCATAATTTAATGCACCACCCACCATCTTTTTTATACAACTCCAACGACCAAAGGTTGCCTGGAAGAGATCGCTTTAAGCGATAAGGCCGCCTTATTGTACATGCTGCTTCTACGTATTTTGTATATAATTTGTGTAAATTTTATGTGCAATAAAGTATATTGTATTGTATTGTATACCAGAGCGAAGAAATGAAAATATAAATTTTAATAAATATTTCATTACCTCGAGTAGGGGTTGAAGCCATAACCGTCGCGTTACAGTCACGGCGCCACGACGACGGACTCCTACCTAACCTAATTAAACTACGGCGACCTATATGTTAATTAAGATATTAGACTTAGAGCGCCATATTGCAAGGCACGCTGCATGTTTATCTTTAAGTTATTACTCCATTACGTGTCAGATATGTTGGCATCAGGACTCAGCGATGGCGCTCCGCATGCTAATTCCACGCACGGCTCGGTTCTTTGATGAGCACGACTCAGTTCACTTTGAAAATTAACACCTGAACGTATCCAGCGCCAGTTCCGAGCTCATATCCGAAATCCAATAAAATGATGGAATAGCAATGGTCATATAATATTAGCATTGCATTCGTGTATTTTTTTCAACTTCACGCTGTATCCCACATACACATGTAGCAGAGTAGGTAGAGGAAGCTTAGTGTTAAGACCGCTCCCAACTTTCTGCCGAATACTGGAGCCATTGCGAGCTCAGCGGCGGAACTCAACGTCGCCACCAGAGAGAAGAAATATTAAGTTCCTCGAGTAGAAATCGAACACACAACTGTCGCGTTTATAGTCACACGCTTTCTATTTCATATAATAAAAATATAATTCATGTATTATTGTTTTGCTATGTTTGAAAATATTTGTTCTTGACGTCTCGTATGATACACATAATGTTACAATGTCAAAGACATTTGAGTGGCAAATGAAGAAGATAGTGATCGATCACTAGATATTTCTGTATGACATGATATAAATATACAATGCAATAAATTAATTTTAAATTGTTTAGATATATTTGTTTTTACAATTAAACAATTTAATAAGCTAGGAGACGTATAAATCTATATATATAATAAAACTGTAAGGGTAAAATCTGTACATTGAATATAAACTAAAAACACACTTCAGGGGGACGACTTAATACAACTAATAGAAGGAAAAATGATGATTTTTGGAATTCTTGTCTGTCTGTCTGCTGTGGCTCTTTTACGCAAAAACTACTGAACGGATTTAAATGAAACTTCTTTTTTTGTATAGCTATTAGTCTTCGCCTACATATAGGCTATCATTTATTTTGATAGCCCGAATACCTGATGTGAAACCCTAGCAGCCCGCCTAATCTATAAGAGATATCAATACAACGCTTTAGGAAAAGTTATTCAGCATGATGAGCATTTTCTGTTGACATAAAAAAAGTTGATCTAATGTGGAACCCCAGTCACCCAGCTAAACTTTATAACATATAATAAGTCACCTTAAAATAAATTGCTCTGGGTATTAAACATTTATTTTGACGTTTTTTAATACCATAATTATTATTTGAAATGGTTCAACACCAAATGATAGAAATTTAAGTAAATAAATTAAGTAAATATATACAATTTATATAAAAAAATTAAAAAAATCCATAAATTGGTAACATATATGTGTATCATAGAAAAAAATATTACATTCTTATAATTTTGAGGCCCGTTGTGGCGCAGTGGCACAAGCACGCGATAATAAACATAAAGTTCTGGTTCTGGGTTCGATTCCTACTCGCATAAATGAAATATTTAATATTTTCATTTCCTAACTCTGGAACGAGGCAAAAGTAATTTTATAATATCAAAAAAATATACGAAATATCTTTTTTGTTATAAAAAATAATTCTGAATGTGTTGCTAAGCGCAAATCTAGAGAGCAGCTGAACACATTTCGCTAATTCTTTTTTTATAATATTCCTTAAAGTACGAGGATGGTTCTAACGGACAAAAAAATTCACAAATTACCAGAAAAGGTCCAAAAACATGACTTTTCTATATTCCCATACAAAAGATTCATATTAATATCTACTTAAAAGTCAATTTGGACTTTAATACCCGACTATAAAGTTTAAATGTTAGTAGCTGGATTCCTGGAAGACAAAATTGAGTGATGTTAGTATCGTATAAATATTATAGCCCAAGATCCCAGAGCCGCCAGACCAACGTCATTTTAGCAAAGCTGAACTTTTGAGAACTTTTAGTCTTACCTGTAGTTAAGACTGCTTACTCACTAATTTGAAAATGGGACCCTTTCAAAGGTAGCGCAAAATATCTCTTCAAAATATATCTCTTTCTGGGAAGATGATGAAGCCATGGGATTGATCTGGTTGCTTATGAGGTGCCTTGAAATAGTCCGTAAATAATATATTTAAAATTTTAGATTTAGTTTAATGTAATTTTCCCCAATTTTAAAGAACCCTTAGGACGTCTGGCAGAAGTAAAGTTCCACGCGAAAGAATGTGAAATATAAATTTTTTACTATAAAACATATAAAAACGAGCATTTATACTTCAACGCAACTGGAAATGTGCTTTAAGTTGGCACTATCTCTGAGGGTTTTTTAAGTTAGAGAGTATGTATACGGTCTTAAATACATATTAGACTATCGATCCTCTAAATTTCAGCTTTGCTAAAATGATGTAGGTCTGGGGGCCCTGGGATCTCAGTCTATTAATGTCAATATTTGACAATATTTCTATGGTAAGATGTCACTTGAAATGTAAACGTCTCTTTGTGCGTCTATATTACTAAATCTAAAAGCCACAAATTGTATAAAATTAATAAAGTGTTGTGTATTTGTGACTTACTAAATATGCCTTCTATAAGGCGGTGGATAAATTTAGGCAGATGAATCTAATCGTACCCAGAACGTGATAATTGCAATGAACGTGGGCACGATAGTTGACTGATAATGTTACAAATTTGAATCGAGCTTATTTTTGTTACGATATTTCAATTGACGCCAGCAGTGCCTACAGCTGTGTTGCTATTGGACCAATGAATTCAGTTTGCCAATATTGCAATTTGGTGGCGCAATGATTTTATTATCAGGAGGAGGATTGCCAGTGGTTCCACATTCAATGCAAGCTGATGAACTGAATTCATGTTTAAAGTCCTCCAAATTGTGGAAACATGTCAAGGTATTACATTTAAGCAAGAATATGCGTGTCATGTTGCAAAATGATCAATCTGGAGACATATTCTCCAAACAACTCATTGATATTGGTAATGGAAAACTTCCTATAGATGCGCTGACTGGCTGTATCACCTTTCCTGATAGTTTTTGTCAGTTAACGTAATCAAAAGATAAACTCATTCATAAAGTGCTTCCAAATGTTGCTGAAAATTATTTATTCCATGATTGGTTGAGCGAAAGAGCTTTACTGTCTGCCAAACACACTGATGTAAATGAATTAAATTTAAATTTCCAGGATGGCATTCCTGGCAAAATGAGGACACATAAGACAGCTGATACGGCAACTAATTAATTATTCTTTATTATTCTTAAACTCACTTGATTTGCCAGGATTGCCGCCTCACAATCTTCAATTAAAGCTTGTATGTGTAGTTATAATGTTGCGAAACTTTGTAACGGCACACGACTAGCGATAAAAAAATAATGAATAACGTAATAGAAGCAATCATATTGAAAGAAAAGTATAAAGGAGAAGATGTTTTGATACCCCGCATCCCAATGATTTTGACTGACGTACCATTCGAGCTTAAAAGACGACAGTTTCCAGTACGGCTTGCTTTCGCAATGACTATAAACGAATCCCAGGGGCAGTCATTAAGTGTTTGTGGTATTAATATAGAAAACTCATGTTTCTCACATGGTCTGCTGTATGTTGCCTGTTCCCGTGTTGGAAAATCATCTACTCTGTTTGTTTACGCGCCAGATAACCAAACAAAAAATAACGTGTATCATAAAGTACTACAATGACAATGAAACTGAATTTAGACTAAGTAAAAATAAAATAAAATATAATAAGTAGGTATCATAATAAGATATCGGAAATTGTTATTTTTATTCTCGTTTTTAATGAATATTACATGAATTTAAAGTGATTTAAGCTTTCTTTTGACATTATAAAATTGTTAACTTATCAACTTTCTTTATTTTTTTATCTTACTAGCTTTTTTATCTTACCCGGTGTCGCGAATAGCAGAACACATATAAAAAAAAAATAATCGACTGTTAGGCGATACGAAGTTCGCGGGTCTGCTAGTGTATTATAAAATTGTTTATTAGTAATCAAAATATTGCTATGCGAAAATTATGATTTCATAATACGCGGAGCCACCGTGACACTATTCATTTAAATGATAAAATGTTATATCCTAAATAGCATTTGTTACGGTCTATTAAACAATCATTTATACTGTTATGCATTTCACGTGCTGAATTGATTCAATTTAAATTGTACAATTTATTTTTATTAAGGATGCATTCGGCTACGTACGTTTTAAGAAGGCGTAACAGGTTCATAACTCTATCCTGTACATTTCATCTATAAATTCATTAAGGTGCTTAAACAAGAGGCCTTCGTGGCATAGTGGCGCAAGCGTGTGATTGTAAACACGACTTTTAGTTATACTAAATATGCAAGGAAAAAAAACCACCAATAATATAAAAAAATATATTTTTGTTATTTAACAAGAATTAGGTTTTATTTTGAATAAGACATTTTATAATTATTATAAGTTTCTTATATATTTTGTAATATTTTCATTATAATTGACATGTTAATATCAGAATTCTTAGAACTGAAGTGGATAACATTCCTTCCGCATCCCTCATTAGAACAGGAAACCTCTCAAGAGGATCTCATGTTATTTATGGTATTACATGACGAGAGTGAGCATTATATAATTTATTTTTATTAGAATGTATCCATTGATTTATTTTACACTAGACTTCAGTTTAAATTAAATTTACTAACTCAACTTCAAAATACTATGTCTATTATTTTCTTTATAAATATTTAAAAATTATAAAACCTTTATTTTTTAAATTATTAAAACAGGGTATGTTTTTCTTTTCTTCAAACTGTATCCTGGACATAACATGGTAGGCAGATGGAATCTGGAAACCTAGTAATAAGACGCTCCGTTTCCATTAAGACACTTCCGTGTTGAGTAACGGAACTTAAAGCCTTATTTATTATTTGATTGTTTCATTATTTTAAAAAATGTTTTACAATTAAAGTTTTATAATGTGTAACTGTTAAGAGTTATTATACAAATTAAGTGAAATGATACTGTATTAAGCTTCCTTAAGTGTTATAATAATTCTTAGGGTCTTCATAATGTCTCAAAACTCGAGGTGTATGAATAATTCAAGAAAGAATAGAATTTTCATAATCTGCCATTCTGAGTTCCGTGGCGGGCAATTTCAAGATGTTTATTTATCTTTATTAAAAGAATAGGCCCCTTGAATAAATACTGTGTAAAGTATTATAAAATTGTGTTTTTCATTTTCATAAAAATAAAAATCTGCAATAAATATCTGCAATATTTTAATTAAAAAAAATGCTAAACTAATGCTTAAATGTAATGTTCAAATTTTAATAACAGAATTTTTTAACATTTCTTTTTAGTTTTTTATAATTTTATTTAAATAATTACGTAAATAAAGTCAATTATATAAATTACAAACATTAAGAAATAAAGACAATTAAATACAATCTTTTAATTAATTAAAAATAATTTTATAATAACATAAACATAAGATTTTGAAGTAAATACATAAAATATCAGATTGAAACTTTTCCTCTCCGTTATAAGATAGTGGAGATAAAATTGAAGGGACCCTAGAGTTTCATAATTAAGCCAGAGACGATTAAATTACGATTCCTTAGTCCGTAAATGAAAGCGAGGTAGTGGAGGTCGCCTAAATCCTTTTATCGCACAAAGGAAGCTAAATTAGAACAGCATATCGCTGTGGGCTATTGAGCTTTCAGTGTTGACTCAATGAAACTTCTGAGCTCAGCTCAAATCGTTCAATAGAATATTTTTCAAACACAGCACTAAGTCTTTTCTTATCGTACCTATCGTAATAGTTGCGTAACTTAATTACGCTTCCAGTGCTGTGAATATTGTCATTCGTTTATAATGCTCTTTACTTCTTGCCTTTCACATTGGTGCATAAGGAATGGGCAAAGCTTAAGGTGTTATGGGCACAACATTTTTATATCGATTTATCTATAAATTTCTGGCAATCTTCATAAATTTTATGTAACCTTCGTTCAATATTATCAATATTATGTTTTAGAAGGTGAATCGAGTATTCGTCTTTTACATTATTAATGTGTTTTTACAACTTTTTCATCATTACTTGTTATTCAGTATTTTTATTTTAATAACGATAATTATTAATATTGATATATTTTCAATATAGAATCTGTAAAAAAATTAATTCTTTATTTCAATCAATTGATCAATTATTTCAATCACACTGTACGTACTCGTACGTACGTTCTATTTGATATCATCTGATAATGGGATGTCAAAAGCTTATTAATTTGTCTATACTTTAGTGAAATTAATTATCATGATTGACATAACGCAAAGAATTAAATTAACATTGCGTATGAAATAATATTGTCGAAGTAATTTACGTTCGGAATACATTATGTCCCTCCGACATATATGTAGGTAAGCTTTTACAATCAATGTAAGCAGTTTTCAAATATGACAAACTGCTTAATGCTATCGAATAATTGAAGTTTTTTTTATAGCTTCACGCTGTATCACGCACATGGCAGGGTAGGGAGAAGGAACCAAGAAACTTAGTCTTAAGACACTGTTTCTTTCCCTATTATCATTTTGGAGACATTGCGTGATGAGTGGCGGATCTCGATCCCGAGTGGGAATCGAACCTACAACTGTAAGTAAAAATAAGATATAAACATCGACTTAAGTATATGCTGTCAGTATTTCATATTCAAAAAGTTCAGTTCATGTTACTTAACTGAATAATAAAATAACCTCTTAAACTTTGCCTTTGTGTATTCAACGAATGAATTTATCTGAAAGAAAACATCGCGGGGAAATAAAAGCCACAAGTTTAATAACAGGCCGCTCGCTGGGGCGCGTGGACAATCATCATTGTTTAATAATATTTTCACTCTTTCACTCTGGCAACAAGGTAAAAAAAGCCCGGCGTTGAGTTCCGCCGCTCAACACGCAATGCTACGAAAAATTCAAGGGAAGATAGGAAACGGAGTGTCATAACACTGGGTTCCTTCTGCATATCCTGCTATATGCGGGGTACAACGTGGACCTATATTGTTATTAAATAAGACTGAAACATAGATTTAATGTGTTTTTTATTTCTTTACAATCATTTCATGCCATACCATTAAAATTCTATAGCACCAGAACTTATGAGGCAAATTATTCTAAGGGAAGGAATTGGGGACTACGAAATGGAGTCTCCGAAGGGAGAAAGAATAATGACTGGAGGCAAGCGCACGACGTTACTTACGAGTACAATTTTGTAAAATTATTTATATCAATTTATCTTCCCCAGAATTAACAATTGAATGTCTTGAATTGGGAAGATGAATTACTAACCTGCCTATAATTGAATTTGTGGAAGCCATTCGGAATGGACATCGTAATTTTATTTTGCTTTTTTTTGTTAAATAAGAGATTTGATATCAGTTATCAGTATTTTATTTCTTTTTATTTTATTTGCTTTAAATTAAATAAAAAAAACTTTATACTCTTATCAGATTGTTTTTCTTGTAACCCGTTAAAAGAGTTTATGTTAATGCATGAAATTATGAAACAGTCCTAGAGGACTCGAACTATTAATACAATTTATTTTCTAGAAATAAATTTATGTCTAACGAAATTACTTCTTACAATTATTATCAAATTTATTAGAAACTGAATTTACAAATAGCTTGTAAGAATGTATTTGCTTTTAAAATGATTCATCAAAAGATATATGCGTTTCATAAATGTTGTACTCGTAGTTGTAGTTAGATGATCTCCGTGCCATTAGTCAACCAGTCCCGGTCCCGACTCGAGGACCAAATAACGAACAGATTTAATGTGTTCACATTTAATTCTTTTTTTAAAGAAAAGTATGTTAAATAAATTCCAAATATATTACTAAGAAATATATACAGAAGAAATATTTTTATTATAAACTTGAAGATTCTGTAATATACTCGTATAATACTAGGAACTCGCCGACATCTTCGCTCGCAGGAACTATATAACTTTTTATTTAATTACACTGAATGCTATTATGTGTGTATGTTTGCATATTATATGCTTATAGAGATTTCTAATGTGATTATTTTTAATACCTTGAGATTACATTATCGTAATTACCGTAAGGATTATTCGTTGCTTTAAAAAAATCATCCTATGGGAATTTAAATAAATAAATAAACATGTATTGCCATGAAATGAATATTTACAGAATATAGTTACATTATTATACGAGTATTCTTGTCATTATGCCAAAAGTGTAACTCAGCTAATGATGCTTTATATTCGAATCTCAAGCATCGCTCTTTTTCAAGTATCCACCTTAGAAACTTGCTTCCTGACATATTGAGAAAAACAGAGAATCTAATAATATCTCAAGTTTCCCTCCAGAAGTAAACTTCTGTTGTAATTATATTTAATATTCATTACAAGACACTTTTTATAAACATACATTTATAGACGGGCAGACCCACCGGGGGCAAAAATTGTAATCCGCCATTTTATTTCGGCGGCCATTTTGTACTTTTAATCCGAAGTTTACTCCAAAGAACTGAAGTTATATTTCAAATTTCAGTTCAATCGGCTTCACCTTACAAGATTTCACACACACTAAATCACACTCTAAAACGGTAAATAGATAAAATCTTGTAGAAAATAGTTTTATTCACACGGTTTTACTGTAGTAAAATTCTAACTGCACTATTACTGTAATATCTTTTAACTCAGTGTGACATCTCACTTTAATGCCGTCGTCTAAGATAGTTAAAGCAACCTAGATGTCGTGTTTATCGTCTAAATGTTTATACCTAATGTATATAAATATTCCGATGTTAAAAATGTTTATACAAAGTATTTTTAATAAACCTCAATTTATTTCAGTATTGTAAAAAATATTTCTATATTTTACCAAAGCCTAACGAATTAAGAGCAATTCAGATCGAACGATTTCCCGTTGTTGGGTGCTCTACGTAGCACGACAATCCAATTAATAAGCAAACCTTGCGTATTCACTGTGAATATTAAATATTTGTATTGCAGCGAACTAGCTAATATATTTGTGTCAACTTCACGCTGTATCCTGGTAGTAAAGTTCAAATTCCTTTCTCTCAAAAAAAGTTATTATTTTTTTGTTTATGGTAAAAAATGCTTATCTTTCAACTTCAACTTCTAACTCTTATAAAGTAAAGTCACAAAATAGCTACAATTAATAAAGTATAATATAGAGTTAATTGTCGCCATTATGTTGTAATATTTCTATCGCGATTAATTTTTATCTTCCCAACAAAAAGTAAGAAAACGTAAGAGCCGTTAGACCATTGTTATGGAAATTGTATTATATAAATCTTAACTGTCGCGATTTGTTAATAGAAAATTGTATTTAACTTTGGTCATTTAAACTTACTTTATTCCGCTTTATTATGACATTTATAAACACTTAAATTTGTAAATGTTGTTCTAATTTATATTTTTAATTTAAAAATAATAATAAATACTCGTAAGTCAAAATCATAACAGTGCATAGACTTTACTAGTAATTGCTATGAATTCTAGAGACGTTACTAGATTATTTTTGTCTACATATATATTTATAATTCCATTATATATTTACAATTTACCCTTTCAAAACATTTTTAAAGCGAAAAAAATATATAATACATTTAGTTAAAACTCAAATGTCCTTAAAATTAATTTAAGTTGCCTATATATGAAGCTGTTCTATTATATACCATGTACTAACATTATGCGTATATTGACTGTAACCACGTCATTTTATATTGATTTGAACTCATATAAAACGGTTTTGCTGAAATATAATAAGCAGATAGCCATAGCATCGTGATTTTCGACTATATTTGGTAGCTACCCTTGCGTAAGTGACCTCTTGGTGCTCTACGGCCGAATATAAAATGTTATTGAGCCTCGAATGTTGATATTCAGCTTTACGATACCTATCTTTAATATTACAATACATTTATTTTATATATATTAGCTATTTCTAATTGACCGATAATTTTACTTAGAATATATGATTTATACTATAATTGCGACAAAAATAAAATTAAATAGTACCTTTACAAAGTAGAAGCAACCTGACAGGCTACTACCCACTTGGCTACTGCGGTTTTCTCTAATCCAGTTCATTGATTTATTGTATTACATTTTTTTGTACGCACATTAATATTTTTATTTTCACAAATAGTAACCATTTATTTTATATACTTTTGGTCGTTTTAAATATTTACTATATTTAATTGGCCGTCGTAGCGCAGTAGCACAAGGGTGTGACTGTACCGCGACAGTTCGATCCCCACTCGAAGAAGTAAAATATTTATTTACGTTTATATTTTCCATTTCCATTTGCGGCGTTGAATTCTGCCACTCAACACGCAATGCCTCCAGAATTCGGCAGAATGTAGGGAACGGAGTGTCTTAACACTAGGTGGATACCATATCACTGCTGGATACAGCGTGAAGCTGATTTAATTCTAATTCTATTACTATAATCTAATTCTATAAATATAATAACTACAAAAACAGCAATATTCCGTAATATAATGTGTGCTTGAACAAAATTATGACCGCCAAGCCTATTTGGTACGATGCTAGGTACTATTTACGTCGTGCAGTAACGCTAAACATATTTAACAGTACCCTTACCGTTGCTAACGTTACACGAGCCCAATCCTTATTATTACTCATTTCTTTAAATATTTTTTCCTGATTTTTTTACTAGCAATAAATAATAAGTATATTGCTTTTTGTAAACGGTTTATGTTGTCAAATATTTATGAGATTATAACTGGCAGTGTAATAAATAATTTAGTTTCATAATTTCTGCTTCTCAATTGATAGTTACAAATAGTTTGTTGTTTTCCGTAATCTATTTATGTCTTTTAGAAGTACCATTTATGTTATTTTTTTCTTTTATTAGGGATTATATTTAACATATTTTAAGAAATTTCACAATCCAATACTTTTCTTTGGGTTCCGTAGCCTAATGGTAAAAAACAGAACCCATATAATTTCGATATGTTCGTCTGTCTGTCCGTCCGTTCATATGTCACAATTATTTCATATGGTTGAAATTTGGAATGTAAGTGTAGTTACTGTACTTCTGTAGTGAACTGCTACAAAATGATGTGAAAATTCGAAAAAGCATACCGTGTGGACTATCATTTAATTAGATAGGACATTCTAACTTAATAATAACTTAATTTTTCTTTTATTATGGCAATAGCTTGTGAGATATTCGTTTTCTAAATGGTAAAAAGTGTATAATACAATTTCATGAAGTATTTGTAATTGAACACGAAAAATATAATATCTAAGACATATTAGACTGTCAAAAAAACCCCTTGTATATTTTAAATATAGATTATAAATAGCCAGAGTAAATAGTATTAAACAGAGAGAGAAAAAAATATTATCTTTGCGTCCATGAATTCTTTTTACTTGACACGTTATCTCGCTGTCACAGCTGATACAACACGCCCTTGTGGGTGCCTCCGCATTTTTCGCTTTTGTTCGCCATTTTATTTTCTTTCCATATTAAATATTAATGTAATTCCTCATTTTTTGCTTATTTTGATGTAACTACTTATTAAAACTATATGAACCTTAGTTTTAAACAGCGCTAGTACCTTTAAGTACTGGTACTTTAAAGAGGACTGTTAAAGCAATTCATTTTTGATTTTCCAGCCGAATTCGAGACAATACGTATTTAGAGACGGAACTGAACGCCGCATTTTATCTCCCCAGATCAGGGAATTGAAATTATTTCGTTTTCCAGAATGGAAAGGAGATCGAACTCAAATAGTAATGCTAGAGGCCTCATTATAGATAATCAACAATATCATTAACGAACTTCCAGTGTCAAAAACTTATAATAATTAAAAATCTGAATATCGTAAAACATGAGACAGTAATGAGTATAAAAGATATAAAAAATATAACACGACGCCAGGATATCGCAATAATAACGAATGTTGATTTACACTCTGATATATCTTACTTCGGGCGTATTTTATGAGTTTTATTTTAACCTCCATATATGAAAATTGAAAATATAATTTCAAAAGTTCTTGTATTTTTTAATACATTTCACATGAGATGAAGAAGAAATATTACTTAATAAATATTATATTGCATAGTGGGAATATTTAAGTCATGTATTTATGTAATATGTTACCGATTTATCGATTATTATAATAATATACAATTACAATTCTGAAATAATAACATTGCATCAGTTTTTTATTGTAGGTACTTCATTTTTTTGAAAATACATAAAAAAATAAATGTTAAACCTCTGAAATCTCCCTACAAAGATGCTTACTCAATTACTATTATATAGATCCGCGTATACACTTACAGTAGTCCGTGGTCCCGCCGTCCCGCGTAGACTGAGGTGGCATTCTGTCAAATATACGCGATTAATCCGGGTTAAATAGTTTCATTTGAAATGTATGAATTTACTTTCTATTAATTGTATCATTCATTGTCCCATTATATTAATAGCTTTTTGCGAAGCTGAGTCTTAGGAAAAATGTACGAAAAATTTCAAAGGAAATTGGGTAGTATAAAGCAAATGGTCGCATCTCTTTTGGTGCTCATTGTATTAAAAAATATGGTAGCTTTACCCTTTATCCCGCACATAGTAGGGATGGCAGAAGGAACCCGGGAACCTAATGTTTAGCGACACCGTTCCCATTAAGACACTTCCATTTCCCACTTTCGAGCGGAGCCACGCTTTGTTTCGTTACCAGAGCGAAGAAATGAAAATATTTAATACATTATATAAGTACGGCTGTGACTTGTGCCTCATAATATAACATGAATTAATATAATATTGAGTACCCTGTAATGTATATATAACTCCCATAATATTACAAAGCGAACAAAGAACACTTAAATGCTTGCCTTGCTTAAGACGTCTAGAAACCGAAGTGCCTGGATGTCGCATCAAGGTAAAGTTCTAAGTTTGTGCAACTTGTAGGGCTCTTATCGCTGCAGTTGACATCTCTGATGTTAGTACTTGTTGCTTCTAACTCCTCAACTAAGTTAAAGTTAAATAAGTTAACATAAGTATTTTTCATGCTTGCTTTGTAATATTATAATGGAAACTACAGAAGGATTATGCATTATGAAGGATTAATTAAAATTATTTTTATTTATTATGAATTGTAATACATTTTACGTTGTATGTACACATATATTTGTACTCGTTTATTCTAAATATTTTACAACACGAAGCAGAGTAATTATTTCCATTAATGGATAGATATTATTTTTATCATTTATAAAGTGTCAATCAAAACTTAGGAAAGAAAAATACTTTTTTTTACATTTGGACTTTTTATGTTCTCTAAATTACCATAATAATACCATAATTTACCATACGACCTGATCATTGACTAGTTGTCACCCGCACCTGCCGCGCCTTGCTACCTCCGTTTACAATCCGTCACCATCGAAACTTGCAGCAAGTAGGTAAAGTTGAGACATTCTACTTCCCACCCAAATTTGAGACATTGAACTTCCCACCCAAATTTGAGACATTAATAATAATTAATAATTAATAATTAATTTGTTTATTAAATTGTCTATTATTAATAACAAATTGTAAACAACAAGTATATAACACCTTTGTTCTTTGATAAGCTATCGAAAGTGGAAAGGTCAATCAATTAGCATCTGTCGCGTAATAAACTAAACTAAACAACAACTAAACATTTTTTTCAGCTTCCCGTGTAGGCAGGGAACCTTGGCGTGTTAAGACACTCCATTCTCAACTTGAATTTTATAAGGAATTGCGTGTTGAGTGGCGAAACGGAATGGGGATCGAACCTACAGGCCACCACCATTTACAATCTGGCCTTGACCCACTACCATGAAGACCCTTCCCCACTTTCCGCCAGTACTTTTCACCAGTCTCTAGTTTTTGAGCTGGCACATTGGCAACACTGGACTTTTAACCTGCATTATACTTCTTTTAAAAACATTACATATTGAGTTGTAACTCAACGCCATGCTTTTTGAAATATAATTATGCTTCTGAATTGAATGCGAATATAAATCCAACGCAACTGCAGTGAGACGCTGTCCCATTTGTCCATGATAACCTCATTTTTTTATGATTTTTTTCTGTTACATATACCCTCCATCCATAACGACCAACTGTTACTAAGGCTGCATTTCCTTATTTCGGATTTTCGGTGTCAAACACAGATAAAACCCAAATCCAAAACAAAATTTAGTAAATTCTGTAATAACATTTTCGTATTGCAATAATCATTCCAGTCATAAACTTTGTCATATAACATGAACATTTTACGTTAAAGCGTAAATGGGTACGTGACGAGGTCTAAACCCCTTTAGGAGGAATATTGGGAGGGGGAGCAGGAACATCTATATTAAAATATTCTATAGAAAATGTTATTACCTTATCATCTTTTAGACTGACATTCTAATTATTTTCATTTACAGCTTTCTTGCTTCACATAAGAAGGAAGACATAGGGACCCTAGGAACCTAATGTTAAGACACTCCCGTTCCCCATTTTCCGCCGAATTCTAGATATTAAACATACAAGCATTTAATCAACTTATTGACCATAAGAATGCAATCTAAAAACAACGAATAGTGCAGTTGTCGAACACAAGCTTCCTCAGTATAAGGCTCACTTAGTGCGCTTATAAAATGCTATGGAGCTTTCAAAGCGATAAAACTGAATTTTGTACTTTAAAGTGGTCGATGCAGAATATTACATTGAATTGAATATTAATTTTCATGCGGTGGATAGTCTGGAATATGCAAATATTAATGCAATCTGCATTTACTAAAATTTAAGTTAAACTATCGTGATTTATTTTGAACTGTCAGCTTGTTTGCCATATACGAGTAGGTACTATGTTTACAGTTGCTCCCAATTGTGTTATTAAATCGTAGCGAAATTAATTCTAGGTTATATTTATATTCAAATATTATTCTGACAGGATATGGACGATGGGCAGACCAAGTGAAGGCTGCCCTCAATGAATGCACCAGGCAGACCGCGCTGACAGAGTCAACCGCGTAGAATGGCGTGTGTGGCGCACCGCCAAACTTTAAAAAGGACGACCACGACCGCTCTGTCAAGAGTAGAACGACAAAGAAGAAGAAGAAGAATTATTCTGCATTTAAAAATAATTATATTTTCAATGGGTCTTGCAAAATATATATTTTTTCATCGATATATAGTTAATCCTTTCCTGCCATTAAAACAAAGTTCCAATTTATTCATAGACACGTAATAGATAAGCACTTGATCCACAAAGAGTAAAAGGAAAGTTAAATGGTTATTGTATTTTAATATTATTTGGTAAAGATTTTTCACCTATATTTAAAATTGATTTTAAAATATATTATATATATATTTATACTATATATATTTATACTATTATTTATACGTTCTGAGGCCAGTCGTGGCGCAGAGCACGAAGTGCGAAGAAGAAGTTGTGGGTTCGGTTCCTACTCGAGTTTTGCCACTCAACACTCCGAAACCTCCCCTCCAGACTTCTGCTCCAGAATTCAACGGAAACAGGGGAACGGAGTGTTTTAGCACTAGGTTCCTTTTGTCTAACCTGCTGCGTGCGGAATACGTGGTAACGCTAAAAAAATAAAGAAGTAAATATAAAAAAATCAAAATTAAAACGGCAATGGTTAATGTGCACTCGTACATGTATAGATTTCAAGGTTCTATTCCATTAGCCGTGTTCAAAGTGCTGGAAAATCGAATTGATTCATACAAACCCCGTTGTAATACGAGAAATGATAAATTGTTTTAGTCGGCAATGCTGCCTGCACCTGTGTGAACCAGAGCTTGTTAGTGATAAGTTATGCGTTTACATTGTTATACTAAAAAAACCGGTGAAGTGCGAGAGGGGCTTGCCGATTTCAAGATTATAGGTCAAATGGAAGTATAAAATTCAATAAAACTTGACAAATTTAAATCTGCGGGCGTATGCACTCATTTTGTATGTAATTAACTACCAATATACGCTTATTGTGAAATACCTATAAGTATTCACTTTTCGGATTTTTTCCTTTATCCGTATTGTAAGTTCTGACGTCGCGCCAAATTTCATAACATAATGAATTTCTTGATTTCTTGATTTAAGTGATCCTATAAGAATTCCGTTTTTATCCTTTCGAGGTACAGAATCCTAAAAATGGCATAATATTCCACAATGCTTATTGACCATATTTCAAAGAAAGTACAAAAAAATTAACATTTAATACAATAACATAGTACAGTAAAATTATTATGCGCCGCGGAAGGAAATGAAAGCGACAAACACGAAGGCAGTGAGGGTCCAAAGAATAATGAATGTTGGCTCGCGAGCTTATACCATAACTCACATTTCTAAAAATTATTTCATACAATTCGCCTTACAAAGAGAAAAATCTCATTTAAAAAATATTAATCTAACGTTAGATTTTTAACATAATATCGACATAATTGTATATTTATCACATTGCTATAGCTGCGTTAGTTATTCTATTCTTGTATAAATACATATGTCATACATCCTAAATAATTTTTAATAGATTTTCCTACTGTATTATTATTTTATTTCAGCATCACCCTGTTTCCCAGTAGCAGGGTAGGCAATGGTAGCCCAGTGTTAAGACAATCCGCTCCCTCCTTCCGCTCAATTCTGGAAGCAATACGTGTTGACTGGAAGTCAACGCAGCGCTTCGCTTCGAGCGAAGAAATGAAAATATCAAATATTTCATTTCCTCGCTTGGAATTGAACCCACACCCTATCGCATTTACTGTCGCACGCTTGTAACCCTGCGCAACGACTGGCCTTTCATTGGATCATATTACTTCTATACATAAAACGTCAACAAAATTAATAACTTAAACCGAAGAAACATTAAAGAAAATTTATCTCGTACACAAATGCTATTGTCCATAAGTATAAAGAGGCGATAAAGGCTGGCAGATATAAAATGGACTCGTATACAGTATTGCTGATTTGACGATAGCAAAATGGAAACGATATATTGACAAAATACGAATACGAAAAGGGGAATTTCATCCGTCGTCCTTGATACTTTGATCTATGTCATTAAAATGTTATACTCCCATATATACTAAAATATTCATTACTAAGATTTGTGCTACATGTATCTATCTATTTATAATTATGTGAAATATTTATATAAATATTTGTATTAGTATTAAATATTAATAGGTACTTTTAGGAAATTAAATTGATATGTATATTAAAATTGTAATTAATCCATATCTGTACATGAAGAGATATATGAAAATCTATTATTGGGACCCTCATCAATGTTATAGAATGTAAAACTTTTTTTGTTGTCTGTTTGTCAGCTTTTTATTTTTCATTTTAATAAAAAATATTTGATCTTAAATAATGTATATTTAAATTATATTGTCGGAGAGTTCTTCTTTATTTCCCAAAAGATAACCTCATTGAAGTGAAATGTTTGCTGGAGTGCTACTAATTTTACATATAGTACTTTATATTTACTTTTTATATGGGCTTTACAGAAAGTAAGAACAAATATTAAAATACTAAAAATGCTGGAAATGGAGTAATTTCTTTTACAAAATATTTAAATTTATATTTTGTAAAAGAATGAATTATATCGGCATACCAGGGTAGGCAAAGGTAATCTAAGAACCTAGTGCTAAGGCACTCATTTTCCTATTCAGAGACTTCCGTACCGCACTTTCCGCAGAAAGCTTGATGCATTGTTTGTGCAATGTTGGAATTTAACGCCGCGCTGTACCTGTTATATCAATACCCATATCAATTTTATAGGGTTCCTTGGAACATAGGAACAAGCCTACAAATATACATGTATATATACATAAACTTAAGGATATATTTTAACATATTAAAGAGGGCAAGTAAAGAAACAAAATTTTAGACATTGCTGTAGAATTCACGAAAATTCAAATTTCATGAATTCAAAATGAAACAAAAGGAAAATAATAGCGTTTCGGTAAACTAAATATCAAATTTAATTAAGCCAAGCACGCACTTGAGTATTACAATCTGAGGTTGCCAACAACCTGCCAATTAAAAAGTAACTGCGATTTGTGCTACCCACAAGCTCGCTGCCTTCTGAAGCTGCCGCTCTCTAAGTAACTATTAATGTTTGAGAGCTAAAGCGTAGTTTTTCAATTCCAACTAATAAATAGTACCCTCTGAATGGAATCTATTCTTTCATTTTTAAAGAGCTAATTAATTTCTTCGGTTAAAATTTCTCATTGGTAACAGATGTGAAATGGAAAAATTCATAGGATGTTGAAAGAATTAAAATTACAGAACATTTAAATTAAATTCCATTAGATCTCATGCAAAAGTAGCCATAAAAATGCAAAAAAAATATTGTTCAAGAAATTACAAAAATAATTAATGAAATAAATATATTGTTTCAATTGATAATAGATAATCTAGTAAATTATTTAAATTTATATTTTGGTGAATTATATATTTAAAGAAAATTGGTAACAGATTTTATAATTCATTTTATGCAACCAGCGAATTTAATATTGTCACATCTTTAAATATCAAACATGTGGAAATATCGGAGGAGCGTAAGCGATTTAGGTCAGAATTTTCTGGACCACTAAGTTAAAATGGGTCTCCCAAGGAATTCGGTCACTATAAGATTAAAAAATCTCGTGAAGTTAAATATGCCTTTCAGCCAAGACTCAAAGTTGTGTCATCAGCATATTTACAATGTAGTAACTGAAATAGAAAAAGAGGAGGAATAAAGTAATTCATAGACCAAACGTTTTAGAATATTTCTTGAAACAAAGAAAAAATATTGTATAGTTTTTTAAAAATATCTTTATATGAAAAATATCTTTCGTATATAATTTTAATGGGATTACAAAACATGCAACGCTTTTTACCAAGCAAAGCACTCCAGTAATTTTGACACTATTAAGAAAAGTCATACATATGTAAAAGAAAAGATCTTACTATGAGTCAAGATCTAAAAAGAGGAATGACTTTACAAAGTTGCTGACGGCACTACTACTAGGGCTTAGAGAACGAACGTCAAAGAACGATATAAGGACCACTTGGTCTCGGCCCGGGCCTGCTTTATCGCCATCTGTAGTCACCACTCCACCACCACTCCTCATGAACCACTCTAATTAAACTGGGTCCCCATTGTATAGCCTCTTGGATATATAACACTGATGATATATGGTTTTACTTATCGTAACACATCAGCCTTCCTAAATAGTTTTAACTCCATTCGTACGGCAATTGATTTTATTTATTAACTAGCGACACAACTAGTGTCGCTAGTAATAGTCGTAAAACTAGAAAAATGAAAGAGACGTATTTACTTCTAGGCACGAAGTTAATAACTTCGTGCCAAAAATCGTAATTTATCGCCGTAATATAAATCGTTGTAGATTTTAGTATAACTATATTAAATATGATTTTAATTATAGTTGTAGAAAGTATATTATGTAATTTAAATCATAAATTGTGAAATTAAATCATAAATGTCAATAATGAAATTTCTTTAATAATTAAAAAAAAATCTCAATTTAAAAATGCGCATATTTGGAGGATGCATTTGACTTAATAAGCTGTTAAGTAGAAACCATCATAAAAGTTGTACGGTAATACTTTGAACCGTTAAACTTTCTAACAACAGGATGGACACAGGATGGATGGATTTGACGCTTAAATAAGAATATTTACGTGTTTGTAGATTTATTACTGCACCTGAGTCATATGCATATAAAAGTTGATTCTATCAATTTTGTTATACAAAATAAAACTTTTTATTTCTGTAAGCTTGCAGAAAAAAACTTGCTTGTTCCTAACAGAAAAATATCATGGGAAAATTAAATATTATTCAGGAAAAAAAGTTAAGGTTACCTTTTCCAATTATTCGATAGGTACTTCAAAATTTACCGAATCCAGTCGTGGCGAAGGGCATATCAACGTGGAACTGTGTCTGTCTTAACTGTCTGTGTCTTAACTCTACGTCTTCTATTCCTACTTTTTCTCTGCTCCATACGAAATTCAGCGTTTTCATTCATTCTATTCTTCAAGATACATCTTTCAGAGAAAGAGAGAGAGACAGAGAGAGACAGAGATTTCTAAATAATAACATATATGACGTATGTCTTTAGATATAGAAAAATTATCTTCTATACTAGTACAAAATACATTTTAGTATTAAATAACTATTGGAATAATTTATTATACGAAATAACAGATCACGCTGAAAACAATGCTTATAAATCAATTTTAGTCTGAAAAAACAATGAAGTAAAAATAAAAAACAAATGATATATTGTGCATTTTTACTGCTTCATCAGTTTATTTGCGTAACTTCACAAACGGGTTGGTATTACACAGTTGTTTGTGAGTGTTTAAGCACTAACCATAAATGTTCCGTCTTCCCCAAACAAGATAGTTAATGCGGCGTCTATAGACAGAGAGTAGGTCCTCTGCGGCTGACCGCGACATATTGGCAGATGTGCAAATTTCCGGCAACAAACACCGTACATTAGCGCGACTAGTATATAATTTTACACCTCATCATTTCTGGTCTTTAGTACGTCAATAAAGAATCTAAAGCAAAAACATTTTTACATAGTCAAAACGTTCTTATTTAAGTGCCTATAATATCTACCTACATCTAAATTATTTTTACGTCAATAACAATTAAAAAGTAGCAGGTAACCAGATTGTCAATCAATTTTATAATTAAATGGATTCAAAGTTATTTTATTACAATATTGAAAACGTAACTTTTACAGCATCACGCTGTATCCCGCAAGTAACAGGGTAGGCAGAGGAAATCTAGTGTTAATACTCTCCACTACCCACTTTCCGCTGAATGCTAAGAGCACTGCGTGTTGAGAAGCGGAACTTAATACCGCACTTTTGCCTCGACACCACAGCGAAAAAAAGAAAATATTTAATTTTCGCTTACAGTCACTTGTGCTCCTGCGCAACTGGCCCAACTGTAGCTTAAAATCCATTGAAATATATAATAATCTCATCAGTATCTGGACTCGCAACTGAAGTCTCCTCTCAAAACGCTTACATTCATCCAAAGTAAATTATTCACTTCCCATGATAAACTGTGCCGGTCGGATTGCATGGACCTATTAGCGGAGAGCATATTCATAAAATTTCGTAGCTTTATCCGCACTCTACGCAATATAATACAAATCGGAATCGAAAAACCATTTAACGCGCCGTAAAACTTCAATGTAACGGTATGTTTTATATTTCACATCGACTAACAGCTCATATCGTAATCAGAATCCTGCGTTGGAATATATGTATGTATATATTTATATGGATAATCAAATATTATAGTTTTTCCAATATTAAAATCATCCAAATATCTCGTATTTTTAATTGGAAATTACATGTTAATTTTTTCTATAAAATTTCATTTTGATATAAATACGTCCTTAATGTGACATTAGGTGCTTTTGAAAAAATAAATTAATGGTCATTACAGGCTATAAAAGCTACTACGGGTACATAAATAAATATAAAATATTTAATAATGAAAAAGATACAGGATATGCTCAATAGACTTTTTGACACCTGCGGGTTAAGTTAAGTAAAACAATATAGATGGTAGAGCCTTACGTCGCACTTTAACAAAATAGACAAGGATGGGATGAGAAGGTCTTCATGTAATAAGATATGAACCCGGTCACCGTCAAAGACTCAAAATTTATTCGATCACCATCTTTTACCAAGTAAAGATGAAACTGAGAACTTAACGTAATATATTATATGTAAATAGAATTAGACTAAAATCATAACATATGAGGGCTTAATGAACTTATTATGGTAATAAATACGCCTTCATGAATAACACACGTGCTTGGAAATTTTCGCTGTTTGTGTTTTATCAGGCGGCAAATTTGCATTATAGACACCAAGATAACTACAATGAAAATGGCTTGAAAACATTTAAACAAAAGTATTTTGCGAAGTCTTTTAAAAATCTTTACTCCAATGATAATTAAAAAATAATTAGAATTTAATTTTATAAATGCAATTACATAAAATATCTTATTAAAAGACTTATGTTTTATAAAATTCCTGTATAGTACCCAAATCATCTATATATATAAAAGGACTTGTCCTCACTGACTGAGGTAAGACGCGCACAGCCGTAACCGCTGTGCGTAGAAACATGAAATTAGGACAGATGTTTACTTTCGTAATCTGGACATCCATTAAGAAGGGATTTAAAAATTTTAACCCTAAAGGGGTGAAATAGGGGTTGAACGTTTGTATGGAAAAAAAAATTAAATCGGCACCAATTTTTACAAAATTTGAGATTTAGATTTTTAAAAGTATTTAATTAAACACATGTTTCATCGTTTTCTAGAGTTCTCCCCCTAAGAGTGCAAATAAGGGGTTGAAAGTTTGTATGGTAAAATCTTTATATCGCCACCAATTTTTGTAAAATTAAAAATTGAGACTCCTAAAAATATATCATTACACATGTGTTTCGTGGTTTATTATAATTTACCCCCTAAGGGTGCAAATAAGGTTTTAAAAGTTTGTACGGAAAAACTATAAGTCATCACCGATTTTTATAAAATTAAAAATTTAGACAAAAATATTTCATTGAACTTATGTTTCATGGTTTATTAGAATTCACCCCTAAGGGAACAAATAACCAGGCGAAGCTGCGCGCGCCCACTAGTCTATGCATAAATTCCCTAAGGTGTTACAAACTTTCTAATAACACATTACTCAAATTATTTCAATGAACCTATTACTATCATTGTTCAAGTTTACGATTTCTTTTGTGGAAATTTATAAATTAAATTACCTTAATTTCTGCCCACAGTCTGGCCATTCGTGGCACAGCGCACAAGAATTCGATTCCCACTCGATTTTGATTTCTTCGCTCTAGCAACGAGGAAACGCGCGGCGTTGAGCTACGCCACTGAAATTTTGGGAAACAAATGTTCTCGTTAAGGGAACATAGTGTCTTAACACTAGGTTTTCACATACTCTCTGCCTACTCTGTTATGTGTGGTATATAGTTCGAACTAACCAAAACTATATAAATAATTTCCTTCATGTGCGTGAAAGTTAATTTGCTCTTATTCATGATTTAACATCTAATTTTCAATTCAAATTCAAATTCAAATTCAAATTCAAAATATTCTTTATTCAAATAAACTTATAATAAGCACTTTTGAATCGTCGAATGAACATATGAACAAAAAGCTACCACCGGTTCGGAAGGCAGTTCTGCTGAGAAGAGCCGGCAAGAAACTCAACAGTTGCTCTTTTCAAAATCAATGNAAGGGGTGAAATAGGGGTTGAAAGTTTGTATGGAAAAACAATTAAATCGGCACCAATTTTTACAAAATTTGAAATTTAGATTTTTATAAGTATTTAATTAAACACATGTTTCATCGTTTTCTAGAATTCTCCCCCTAAGGGTGCAAATAAGAGGTGGAAAGTTTGTATGGTAAAATCTTTAAATCGCCACCAATTTTTATAAAATCAGAAATTGAGACTCCTAAAAATATATCATTAAACATGTGTTTCGTGGTTTAAGGGTGCAAATAAGGTTTTAAAAGTTTTTATGGAAAAACTATAAGTCATCACCGATTTTTATAAAATTAAAAATTTAGACCAAAATATTTCATTGAACTTATGTTTCATGGTTTATTAGAATTCACCCCTAAGGGACCAAATAAGCAGGCGAAGGTGCGCGCGCCCACTAGTCTATGCATAAATTCCCTAAGGTGTTACAAACTTTCTAATAACACATTACTCAAAGTATTTCAATGAACCTATTACTATCATTGTTCAAGTTTACGATTTCTTATGTGGAAATTTATAAATTAAATTACCTTTATTTCTGCCCACAGTCAGGCCATTCGTGGCACAGCGCACAAGAATTCGATTCCCACTCGTGAAAGTGAAATGTTTATTATTTTGATTTCTTCGCTCTAGCAACGAGGAAACGCGCGACGTTGAGTTACGCCACTGAAATTTTGGGAAACAAATGTTCTCGTTAAGGGAACATAGTGTCTTAACACTAGGTTTTCACATACTCTCTGCCTACTCTGTTATGTGCGGTATATAGTTCGAAACCAAAACTATATATATTTATCCAAAACTATATAAATAATTTCCTTCATGTGCGTGAAAGTTAATTTGCTCTTATTCATGATTTAACATCTAATTTTCAACGACATGAAGAGCTGTATTCTCATAAAAGAAAAAACCATTTTTATTCAATTTCAAAATTACCATAATTCCAAATAACTTAAACGGGGATAAAAACTATACCTAATAGAAAAACAATACACCCAAGGTATTAATAAAACGATATCGTTCCTGTGAAACTACTTCGGTAAGACTTTGTTAGAGAAATATACTGTTTTTCTTATTCATATACAAGAGTCCGTGCTACAACTGTAACGAGATTCTCTAAAATTGTATCCACATTGACAATTTTCAACAAGCATCTGCGCTCGGAGTGTTTCGGTCATATTATGTAGAAGTAAGCGGAATAAGCCGTACTTTGCTACAAATCCAACCAAAGTCCGAACTCGACTTGGACATGCCAGTGTCCGTTTCGTGCTTGTTATTCCAGCGTCCCCAGACCGTACAGACTTAAGTGGCTCACATGCTGGAAACAATTTTGTCTAACGAATACATTTATAACATGTAGAATTTGTACCAACTACCTAAGTATTCGTTTCTCACATATATAAAATATATTTAAACTTCATGTTTTTGCATTCTATTGTATTTTTTTTTTATTTGCTTCCTTCTATAAAGTAATTATTTTACCAAAAACACCTCCAAATAAAGTAATAATTAACTGTAAATAGAATAAGAATCGACAATCAACGGTAACAAACGAACTCATTTCAACGGCACGTCGCGGAATTCATTTTATCATTTTCATATTTTTAAAAAAAATATCGCGCATTAAAATTTATTTAAAGCCGATTGTCCCCCTACGCTACTACTGCCCCAATATATTATCAGAAGAATTATACAATTTCAAACAAATATTTGTATTCTCTACTGAAACGAAATAAATCTACTAAAATCATTTTTTTTTAAATAATTTTGCAAGTTTACACTCTACTAAGCCAACAACTTATATTACAGGTATATATTTTTTGATTTATATTTTAAATCTGCCATTTTAAATAATTAATAATAATAAATTACAGTGCTCCATCGCACCAGAGTAGTTCCGGTTAACCACATTAGGTATGCTCGAGTAAGCCCCTATTCCCACAATGTGACTTAATTGACTATTAGTTATTAACGTCGTCAATATGTTTAATCTATAACTACCTGTACCCTAATTAAAATCAGTTGCGGAAGCTGTATTGATAGGACGGAGAGATTCAATAACTCAAGACAAGAAATGTAAAAAATTCTCGATAAAAAGTTTACATCAAAAAAATATTAATATTATAAACAATACAAACAATCTTTTCTTTCTGGTTTCACTGTAGCGAGTAACTTTCAAGACACTCCGTTCTCCACTTTTCGCCCCAATGTCTAAAAAAATATCTTTTTTCGTAATGTAAAAGATGTTTATCGTATTTAGATACAGAAATTAGCAAAAATATAATTTTGTCCTAAGTGATGTGAATAGCAAATGCCAGTCGGTCTCGCGCACTGATGGTTCCGTGTCAATTTCAGGATATAAGTCACATAGGGAAGTACAAGTTACGAAGGCTGACTGATAACTTCAATTTTCGAATTGACTTTTGAGTTCGACTTTTGAATTGAGTGGGAATTGCACTCACAACCTGTGGCGTTTACAGTAACTCGCTTGTGCCTCTACGTTACGGAGTCTCTCTTCTTGTAAAATTTCATAAAAGGTATGGTAAGTGATTTTATAAACGTTATTTTATTCCTTTTAAGTTACGGAACTCTAAAACCAAGAAAATAAATAAGAATCACTTTTGTCTACGGTTTGTTCACATTTTATAATGAAAATGTTTTGTTTAGACTAACAAGACTTATTTTTTGTTAAAATGTTTCTTATTATTATACAGTTTTAATACCTACCTTGACAAACTTTTAATAGGGTCGCTCAAAATATTAATATTTTTCATTTTATTTAAGTATAATAAACAAGAACAACTGATAATAGACTATAAATATTTGATCAAAGAAAATTAATAAGGTTTATGCATTATTTAGTAGGTAGCTAATAGCAGTAGATATCGCTCTACGAGTGTAGGTAGAGCCCGCTTGTCATAGAGTTCTACTAATACTATACTATATTATATTTTTTTCAGATGTACGCTATATGCCACATGTAGCAAGGTAGGTAATAATAATAATAATATTGTTTATTGTACACCCAAAAATATAACACAAGAATAGGAATCAAGATCAGAAAGAAATGTACAAGAGGCGGCCTTATCGCTCTCCAGCCTCTCCTTATCTCTTCCAGGCAACCTTAAGGCATAGGACGTAAAGTGTAGGAAAGGGTTGGAGGTGTGAATATTAATAAATTTAATAAAATATATACATATATTACACATATTACATACATACAAACATTCATGGCCACATAGTACACATATATAGCTTATAGTATAAACAAAATGTAAATAAATAAAAAAATAAGTAAGAAAATATTGTTTTAATAAACGTTTAAAAATAGGTAATCATTTTTTGCCCGTCTAATATTCATAGGTAAATTATTCCAGAGCCGGGAAGATGTAATTGTGAAAGAATTGCTAAGGAAGGAAGAAGAATGTGAAGGAATTTTTAGTGTTAGTTATGTTTTGAGCGCAGGTGTCGTGAGTGGGATCGCCCCAAAAACGCTCTTTTAGATAAGGTGGGGTGAATGGATCAAACAGTACACAGTAAAGAAGATGGAGAATACGAGTATTCCTGCGAAGACGGATTGGGAGCCACTTGAGCTTAGTTCGAAACTTTGAGACGTGGTCATACTTTTTTAATCCAAAGATGAACCGAATTGCAAGATTTTGTAGCCGCTCAAGCTTATTAAGTTGCTACTATATTATATTATTATATTCAACTAGGCTATGAGCTTTAAGCGGGCGGCGGCGTTGACTTCCGCCACTCAGCATACAATACCTCCATAATTCCTAGAAGGAACCTAGGAACCTAGTGTTAAGATATTCCGTCCCTATTAAGACACTTCGTTCCCCACTTTTTGTCAATTTTTTGGAGGCATTGCGTTGTTGAGTGGTAGAACTCCACGCCGGGCTATTGCCTTGGAGCCAGAGCGAAGAAATGGAAATATTAATAAATAATAATTTATTCCCTCGAGTGAGAATCGAACCGCCGCGTTACAATTACACCTTTTGTGCCCAATGACAATCAGCGAAATAGTAGGTAATAGGTTTCATAATAATCTCGTTTTTATCTCTATTGTTAGAGAGTAATATTTTCCAGAATAGCTTTTACAAATAGTAGGAACTACAAAGCGCTACCTACTTTTACAATAAACATCCGACAAACACGTACATTAGTATGAAAGGACCCCGCCAAGCTTTATTTGTTTTACCTTTATTACGATTTTTACATACGAGTACTGTTGTTTACGGCTTTGTGCAGTGTCATCCTAATTGACAGTTGCTGTAAATTGGTATTATGATGACAGTTTTACAATGGTTAATATTTTTGTGAATCGGGAACAACTAATCGCTTATTTAAAAAAGTTGGTTAAATTAAATAAAAAACCTACTTAGTTAGTGAAATACATTGAAAATGTTGTAATGGTTTTTTCCTGTAATATACCTAAATAAATATATTTATTGATTTTTTCCTTTATTTGTGTAAATAGTTGTTCTCTTGTTTTTCTCAAGGTCTTGACAGACGGACAGACGGCCACCAAATGATCTTACAAGGGTTCTGTTTTTTCGTTTGAGGTACGGAACCCTAAAAAGCTGGTTAGTTAAATGTAAATAAATAATATGAAGTTTCATAATTTGAATATAAACGATCGTAGATCTCTATTAGATACTAAGTACTCTACCAAAACTAGTAAAACTAAGATTCCATTTTGAAACAAAACGACTAATTTCAAAATATGTATCTTTACACGAATCTAATCAAAATTGATAAACAGAATTGCATAAAACATTAATTAATTGTTCCATTATAGAGCTGTCCATATAAAACGCTCGCGGCACGCTAATGGTGGCGTGTCGTTACGATCGCTTCAGTCGGCGTGACGTTACAATTTGTCCGCCAGTAATTGACGTCGGCTGTCTGTATGCACCGCGTGTTTATATCGCCTCGTTGGAAATTGCTAACTATAAGTGCGTACGTGACAACGTGACACATTATGACGTCACAGTGCACTAAACGTTCATAAGCAAACATAAGTCAATGTTAATATTGAAATATAATTCCTAATAAATCTATTGTTTATAACTTTTGAAGCAAAGCATATATCTGACAAAGTTTCTCGAAATTCCATTCAATGATATATAAGTTTTTGCGAATATCTTTCAAACTGTGTACTTTACTTAAGATAGGATTGGGATCGTAAAATACGTGCAAAGAAAACTTTGGTTGCAAGAGGGAAAGGTTAAACTTTGAAACTTGAAGAATATTCCTAATACGATTAAATAATAAGCTCATATATATGTACCGGAGTGATTATATTATTTTAAATTGTTTATTGTAAATAGATACCTATTGGCTACAAATATACTGATACTGATTTCTGTATCCTGTATGTCCATTCTTTTTTTCTTTACCGTTTCATTTCCTCGAGCGGGAATTGAACCCACAACCTGTGGCGCTTAAAGCCGCACGCTTGAGCCCCTGCGCCACGTCTGGCCTCAATATACCAACATAAAATACTGTGCTGTCAACTTGGCTAGGTCCTATGGAAGTGCCTGGTAGTGTGTAACCTGACCTTTGTGGATCATATTTTAATTTAAAGATATATTTTTTCCTATTAAGGTAAACAATGTGCGGCGTTGCTTTTCGTGAAATGGAAATCAAATTGAAAAACAAAATACTTATTCAAATCCACCAATTGGTTAATATTTTTATTTTTTGAAAATGTGCAAATCGCTTAAAAGATAGCTTACTAATATTCTAACATTAAGCATAAAACAAGGATATAGATTAAAAGAATCACACTACTCATTAACAATGATCTCTCATCCCATATGAAAATATTATTTTTAAAAATATCAAACCATAGTGATTATTAAAAAGTATCTTAGAAGTATTACCTGAATGTGCTACATTACTGTCGGGCGGAAGACGGAGGACGGAGTGCTTTAATTATAGACTCTCTGTGCCTACGCTACTATAAAGAGCAGAACAGATTATTAAATTATTGTAATACTGTACAAGTCTATTATATAATGTTAAACAATTGTAAAGTTGAATTATTCCTTATATAAGCAATGCTTACTTAAGTCAATGTAACTTTAAGTAGGAATATAAATATGCTTCCTACTACTGTAGCAGGAAGCATATTTCTGTATCAGAGTAGTAGACTCTGAGTAATATTTATATAAGCTTTAAAAATAAAATATACACACAAGAATTTGCTCCAGAAACTACATTTCACCACAAACCTAACCATAGAACAGATTGGATGGATTTGCCAGAGTCCGCTCCGTGCTTGTTATTCCGACGTACCTAGAGAGAGCGACCGGGCTTAAGTGGCCAACACGCTGGGGGCTCGTGCAGTCGTCTAACGAGTGAAAATATACTGAAACTCTTACATAAAAATATGCTTCATATAAAACAAAAAAACATTTCTGTCCATATTAGTTGACGTACTCGTTATTCATGCTTTAGATAACTCACGTTGCTATATGAAAGTATAATCTCAACTTAATTCACATTTAAATAGCAAAACATAATGTACGTAAAAGGCAAAGTTTCAAAGAACATGTGAATGTGAACCCGTAATAACCTTTACCCTTACCAACTACAGATATTCATAAGAACTTAATTACATTGTGTCATACTATGTAGGACATCATTAATATTCTTTTCACTCGCACGGAGCTCGTGACGAATTTTTCATTTGAACGAGGAAAACGGGTCGTGGAAAGGAATCGCTGACTGTGGATGGGAAAACAGAAAATGCATATTCTAAGCCTTAACGATCGTCCAGGGACGTCATTAGCTGATGACCAGTGCCGTATGACTTAAGCCAGAATTAGATGCATTTATGTTTATTGCTAACGATTTTCTTTATGTGGGTTTTTGTTAGTTTGGTGGCAGTGGATCATACCATACATACTTATATAATAGGTAAGTGACAAGTATTTATTTATATTTGAAGCCGTCGGGGTACAAGGGCGGCAGCGTGTGACTGACACGTGTCGGTTGTGAATCGACTCCCTTTCGTGGAATGAATTGTTATTTATTAATATTTATACTTCTTTACTCTGGCACCAAAACAAAAGCGCGGCATTAAGTTCCGCTACTCAACGCACAATACCTTGAGAATTCGGTGAAAAGTGGTTAACAGAGTGTCTTCACCAAGTTCTTCTGCCTGCACTTAAAAAAAATATTTATTCAAATATAGTTAATCCATATAACGCAGTTAACATATAAATTTAAATGACTATTTTTAATGTTGTTTATTCTTTTGTTCACAAAATATTAGATAAATGTTATACAAGTTATTTCATAAAGTGAAATATTGACAATTCGCTTCCTTTATTTCATAGTAGGTATAGAATTGTAAAAAAATATTGTAACTAAACTAATGACTAGTAATTGTTTCTATTTACTTTTTTTCATTTAAAATCGTTGGCGATATTCCAACAGGAGCAAAGATACGTAGATACACTTGAAAGTTTTAATTAGTCTACTTCAACCATCAAGTAGTTTAGTATTTTTATGGAAGTTTCTCTGGAAATCTCATTTAATACATAAATATATGTATATCTACAATTTGTTTGCGAAAACTTCAGACCTGGCTGCAGAGACTTAAAAAACTGTGTCTTGTTGCTGTATATAACAATTGCATAATTCTTAAAACATTAAGAATACAAATTTTATTTCAATTTTCCTTTTCTAAAATTATAACATAACAAACTTTTTAAATAAAATAAACATAGATAACATTTATATAAAATAAATATGATATACTTAACTATGTAATGTACCTACAACATAGATATTAGATATATTGCACGGAAGGAGCATTAAAACAAAGGCAACTAATCAACAAAGGCACCTTTGACCGGCACTCCATCATCAACCTGGTCACCAGTGAAATTGAAAGCCTGTGTCAAACTGTCTGTACAGTTTGTCGTGTGTTAAATTAATATCACTTAAAATCGCGTACTCCAGATATTATATTTTGATATATTGGAACATAAATTGTCAATGACAAATATTAAGATTCTATGAGGTCATAGTAGCGTAAAGGGGCAGCATCTGACTGTAAAGTCGGTGTTTGTGGGTTCGGTCCCATGTGGTAAAATAAAGAGCAGCTTTAAGAATTTTATTTTGAAACATTTACACGCAATGTCTTCCATTTCACACTCAGTTGGTTTTAACTCTACTTAAAAATCTAAAATCTAACAAGCGTGTTAACCAGAATTTTTTCAAAAATATCTACCTAATACTAAACAACTACGCCATTGAAATAGTTTTATAACCCTAATACAATTTCTTTGCAAAATAATATATACAATCGAGATCCATTTGAATTTTATGGGGTTCCGTGACATACATACTCGTACTTATAACATACATACATAAACTGAAAGCCATATTTTACACTCCTTTGTATCGCGTTGTCGGATAAGAATAACAGTTATTGCAGTATATAAATTCATCTTTCAACTAGACATAGTAAAGAGAACAAGTAACGAAAAAAAATAGACATTGCTATAAAATTTACGAAAAATTCAAATTTCATGAATTCAAAATAAAAACAAAAGGAAAATGATAGCGTTTCGGTAAACTAAAGATCAAATTTAATTAAGCCAAGCACGCACTTGAGTATTACAATCTGAGGCCGCCAACAACCTGCCAATTAAAAAGTAACTGCGATTTGTGCTACCCACAAGCTCGCTGCCTTCTGAAGCTGCCGCTCTCTAAGTAACTATTAATGTTTGAGAGCTAAAGCGTAGTTTTTCAATTCAACTACTAAAGAGTACCTTCTGAATTGAATTATTCTTTAATTTTTAAATGAAATTGTGATCACATCACAAAACGAAAATTGATGATAAGCTAAGCTTAGCCCAGCTTATATTTCAGAAAAAGCTTGAAACCTCCATTTTTTGTACGGAAACCTCGGTGGGCGAGCACGACTCGCACTTTAAATTTTATCACGCATAATGCATCGAATTGCTTGAATGCTATTGATATTTAATCGGGAAGCTAATGATGATTATATATTTTTTAGAGTAACCAACTTATATTTTGAAGAGAGACTATCGAGTTTCTTGCCGGCTCTTATCAGCAGAACTGCCTTGTTTCTGTGCATCTTGACTTTTTAAAAGTGCTTGTAATATAATAAATGAATATTTTGAATGTGATTTTTGAACTGTCGGGTTTACAGTCAAATATTGTCCGGTCTATCTTTAAAAGAATAATATTTCCTACATTTGAAAATGTTTAATGTTTGTACAGCAGCAAATGTATCATGTAACGCCATCTAGTATGAACATCATAAAGTTTTTGCAATGGCAGTTCAACATTGTCAAGTTATAGCTTAAGGTGGATAAGTTAGCTACACATTCAGTTATGTAACCCTTATATAATTCTTACATAATCTGTATTACATAAATCGTAACTTATGGCTACTTATGTAACATCAAAATAATAACTATGAATGACAAAAACATGACAAACACAATTGTAAATAAAAAAAGGAATATCATATTAAGGATAAAAGTAGTCAAAACATCTTAATTCAGTTACACATTTATTTTATAAAGTAAACATTTATTTATTTAAAAAGATAAGAAATAGAGAAAAATTTGGTGCAAGAATTGGTATAGGGCCCCAGGTTGCCTTAACCTAGAATGGAATACAATAAAGGGAAGAACAAATTCTTAGAGATCTTTTATTTGATCCACTGGTTCAGGTATGTCAGCCTTAAACTTCTTAGCTTGTGTCTCTTCTAAATCTTTTACAGTATCTTCTTTACATATTTCATGTAAGTTATACTTCTTATAAAAATAATAGTTGTCCACAACACTTAGTAAACAAATACCTTTTATTATCTCAACTATAATACACAAGCCAGGATTTTTTAAATCTGCTTTGTTTCCACTATTTTTAAGGACAACCATATCGGCAAGTTCTTTTATGATAAGGTCTCGAGATGCACTACTATTAAATCTTTTATTAAAAATTACTGCAAAAGATGATGGTTCTTTCAAAAAGTACTTGTCGAAGAGTTTCCCTGCACACTCCATAATATCTGGCAAGTTTGCTTTACATGTAGCCATGATTGGTAATAAACGCAGTACATGCCTCGTCTTTTGCACTTTTGTAGCAGATAAGTCTTTCATAATAGCGTCTGTTAACTGTTCAGGAGAAGGCAAATTAGTCTTGATAAAGATACAGTTTGAAGCTCCCGTTTCAACAACTTGGAAGCGCTTATGCCTCAGAGACTTTTGAGAATCCTTTTTCATAGACTCTACCTCACGCTTGAGCATATCGCCGATATCAGTCTCATTTTCAGATTCACTATCAGATCGCTCCTCGGATTCAACAGACGCTGGCCGTTCCTGCGGGACGTCTTCTTCGTTTGGGTATAGTTTGCCTGCGTACTCGTTTAACAAATTATACATTTCCTTGACACAATCCTTCTCCCTGAAGTTACATGTGCAAAAGAAACCTCTAAAGCCGGATTCCAAAAAGTATTTATTTCTACGTTTACGAAAGTAAAACTTCTTCTTTTTCCTGTTATCTCCCATTGTGTTCAAAGGAAATCTACGCCCTCGTTCCTGAAGTGGCACAAAGGATAGGGCGATGATATAACTATTATTACGTGAAATGAATTATGAAATCATAATAACACAGTAAAGATACACCCATGCTAACATAGTTGTCATTTTTGACATCAGACAGTTCTAGACTACAGATAATAATTAAACTTACACAGATACCTGTTATATTACGGCCGATGAGTATAATTTAAAATTAAAATACAATATAAGCTATGAGATAAAAATATATAGAATATAAAGTAAAAATTTATATATAGAATATAAAATATAATATTTTTTAAGTGTAGGTCTCAAATAAATAAAATTTAAATATAGTATTTTAGGTATAATTACTACAATTTAAATGACTACGCAGTTTATATTACGTGATTTTAGATATTTTTGTGAACTTCTGCCACTCGATACACAATGCCTCCAGAATTCAGCAGAGTTGGGAACCGAGTGTTATAACACTAGGTTCCCTTTGCCTACCCCGCTGTGTGTGGGATACAGCGTGAAGCTGATTTATGCTTATTCGTTTTAGTAAGCTTATTTTGATGCATAATTAATTTAATAGATAGATATACATGGTAACTCATGAATCATGATCGATAATATATTATAAAGGAAAGGAACAATATATAAAAAACTACAACGTATATTTATGTATGTGTTTATTAAATAAACTTGTAATAAAATTATTTACATCAGGTGGATATTATATTTACTATATTAACCAATTCTTAATGTAAACTAAACTAAGAAAATAATACTTTTAATTTGCATTGATGCGAAGTAGACTTTAATATTATTATACACTAAGTGCATCATTATAAAGCATCTTCTTATTTGAATCCGCAATATTTGGTTTTCATAACTGTTGGTAAGTTAGTAACAACGGGTTTCTTAGATTTAGGGCAAACAGTAATGCTGAAAAAAAATATTCAATATTATAATAAAATTCACATAGTCTTACTACCTCCCGGACTGTACTATATTTATATATATAGTACAGTCCGGGAGATCTGGGCATTTTTGTAAGTGTTTATATAATGGAGGAGTAATGTTTACCGATACTGTTTTTTAACAGCCGGACTACCCCTCTTGTACAGATAAAACCGTTACATATTTAATAACTAATATTTTTAGTAATTAAATATGTAATGCTAGAAAAAGAAAACAAAAATACTGTACTTGATGGTATAACGGAACGTTTCACTATTATCTCAAACGACACATGCGAAATGTAGATTTATATAATATAACAACACTTACTCAGTATTATATTCAATGGATGATATCTTAATATATTCGATGTAAATACTGGATGATTTCAATAATCTCCATGTCATTGGATTCAATAAACTCGTTTCATACTTCCATTCAACCATAACTGAAATTGGCGGGTGTCCTGTATCTTTGAATGCAATTAATTTAGTCTCGATGTCACCTGGTCTGTAGTATTTTCTATGAAAAATAAATTAAAAAAATATATTTTTTAAATAATAAAAAAATATAAGCAAAAATATTATTACACGGTTTACTAATAATTGTTACATAATGGAAGGAAAAATATACAATAGCACAAACTTATGACTATGTGTACAGTACGATCGACAAGTCGTGGTCGCCCTGAATGTAGCTGAAGACGGGTGCTGCAGATTTGATGTTAGGATTTTTATTGGCGTTTGATTGTTTTTTTCCCTGAGTGTACTATGGGCTAAAGTTCAGAAAGTTTAACTTGGCAAGGTGGACGTCGATATTTCTACAAGTTCAGTGTTTAGTCCTGAGCTGGTACTTACAAACTTATATATCAAGTTGACTCTTTTGTTTATTACATGAGATAACCATATCAAGTTTTTGAAAATATTATTTTTCATTAAAAAAGAAATACGTATTTATAAAAATATGGGAAAATATGATAAGCAAATAATTATAATAAAGATAATATTAGCATCAATAATTATTTGTACGTCGTCGATCGTTTAGATAACAATGTGTTTTTATTAATAAACTATAAATAATACAACAACACTAAAACGTCATAATTATAAAAAACACCAAACGTAAAACAATAGTTTGCTTTATAAGCATTGATAATTTAGTTCCGTGTACAGTTAACGTGCTTTTGTTATCTTATTTAAAATATTGTGATATAATAATCTTGCAATGATTACGCATTAAGTTTATTTTATAATAAACTAAATGCGTAAAGTGGGACCTAAACAACAGGGCAGCGGCACAAACGTGTAAAAACGTGACGGTTGTGAAATGTCAGAGAAATGAATTACTTAATGTTTTCATTTCTACCTTTATTCTGGTAGACGAAGCACGTGGAGGCCCGTCACTCAAGACCACCAAAACTCGGCGGGAAGTGGAGAATGAATTACTTTAATGCTTGGTTTCCTTCAGCCATCACTGCTTTATTTGGGATACATACGTTAAAGTAGAAATCAAACTGTGGTAAATTACGTTATACTATCAAGCTTTAATTTTACATATATTATTTACGGACTATTTCTAGACACCTTATAAGCACCCAGACCAATCGGATGGCCCAATCATCTTGCCGGACAGAGATATACCTTTATTTGGTGCTATCTCTGAAAGATTTAACTACTATTAAAGTAATTGTACTCAAAATTTTAGCTTCGCTAAAATGACGTAGGCCTGGAGGCCCGTGGATCTTGAGCTATTAAAGAAAATATACGTACTGTTCATCATTCGTGAATTTGTGATCACTTTTGTTATTATTCCTATCCACGAGCGTAATGGACACGCGGCCTACGTCCGGCCCGTGCACTCTACTTTCAGTTGAATTAGATACTTTTAAAGTAACCTCGTAGTGGACTCCTAAAAATATTTTTAAAAAAACATATTTACGTTATATTAATCTTGGAATGCGGGATAAATCATGAAGTTAAAGAAGAAAAAAAGCATTAAGCATTAAAGAAGAAAAAAAAACAAAAAATAACACTAAATACTTACGACAAAACGGCTTAGATCCCCCCGTTAAAGCATATAAAGCTGTATTGCTGTTAGTATCAACTAAGCCGGCCATCTGGAATTGCCTGTAAGTTCTATATGAGTGCAGCCCCATTGGTACGCACAGGTGTTTGTTGTCGCATGTTGTACAATTACCCGCTTGGAATGCCTTAAAAAAGTAAATAAATGCTTCGTTGAAATAAAACAAAGAATCGATTTGATAGCAATAAAACAAACACTAAATTTTGTTTTCATTTGAATCAGTTTAGCCGTTTTTGAAATTCGCATGCACGAACGCACCAATGCACAAACACATAAAATAGATAAAAATAATTTATATTTAAAAAAATTTAATGTGAAAATGTGATAAGAAAATGATTATTATAATAATTCCAAAAGTTTCAAACATAAAGAAAACACGAAAAATGAAACAAATCCACTAACCTCATAAGATTTACACTGTATCGCCATGAACGGGCACGTCGGAGCCACGCTCTCGATAAACAGTTCATAGCTCCTCTCGTGATTACAACTCACATATTTAACTACTTGTAAATACATGTCATTCTCTAAACCTTGGTTTGTGGCCGCATCGTTTTTACACCCTGGCTGTGATGATCCTCCGTTAGGATAGAAGTCCACGTGGCCTATTGGCTCAGATAAGCCGAAACCTAAAAATAGAGGTAAAAATATAATTTGTATAATAAAATCTACATCTAGCAGTTTTAGGCCTGAAAATTTGTACTTCCACCGTTGAGACCGTCGCGGCAGCAATGTTGGGTTCTGGACGATGCATTTTCTTTTTAAATGCAATATTTCATTACACAAAATCTTAGCAAAAGTAATATGTTAATATTTTTATTTCCATGATAAGACAAACCGTTTTGAAAAATGAAAAATGTTTGAAACATTGCGTTCCCAACATTGAAAAACATTGCGTATTCAGTGGCGGGTTCATATCAGAACGGAGAAATAATTCATTCCTTATGGAAGTCGAACCTACAAACGTTTCATTTACAGTCATAGTATATATTTTATTAAACAGAACCCAGAAAAGTCTTAAATAACATTACTAACCCGAGAAATACAAAGGCATGGCATCACTATGAATTATATCTACATATTCTGCATCAGATCTGTCGAGACGTACCAAAGTCACTGTGTTACTGAAATATGGCGCGGCGGGATCTAGGCCTGTTATTCGTCCCAATTTAAGGTTAAATTTCTGAAAACAAGAAATACATGTATATTTATTTATGACATTTAGAGAAATGTGCCAAAACTATTTTGTATGATATAGTAACCGCATCTCGCGAACGTTCTTACTAATAATAACGCAATACTGATTGTTGTAAATAAATTAATAATATAAGATTAACAACTAGAAATAACATAAACAAAAGTTATAAACAAACAAATGAGGAATTAATAAAATTCCATGAAAAAACAAAATGATTTACATAATATATTGTCTCGTTAAAATACAATGGCGACAACAATAAACTATATATAAGGTAATTGTATTATATTATTTATAGTAATGTCGGGTACAGAAGCAAAATAAAAATACATACCTTCTGTAAGGAATGTCCACAGTATCCACCTAAATGTGCTCCTAAAGAATGGCCAATGAAATGGAAATTGCTTAAATTATTCAAGTGCAGTACATCCTGAAATTAAAGTATGTACTTTAAATATAGCATAACTTTATATATATCATAACTTTATATATATGAACAAATATAAAGAAAAAATAAAATATTACGAATGTGCCAGCAAAAAAAATACCCACATCTGTTGATAAGGCCGTTAATAGTCTGTTAAAATTCACGTGATGTTGCTGACACTCAAAATGGTAAAATATTAGTGAAAAAAAAGTGTTATTATAATTATTAAGGAACAACTTCAGCTTTTCTAAGCTTAACTATTAAGATTTAGACATACCTTTTTTTGCCCAATAAATACTTATGTTTTAATTCAACAAAAGAGTAAATAGGTAGTAGTAGGTAGATACTTACATAAATATTACGTATTAAATATGAAGTCATTACGCCCACAAGCCTTATATTAGCCACCGCCTGCCCATACGGGGGTTGGGATCCTCTCCGCCAGTCCACTATTATAACTGTTGCCGCGTCATTACCTTGCAAATTTAGTAATGCATCAGCCATGTGTTGGATCTTTAAACAAATATGTTATATTTTATTATAAACTTCTAGTTTTACTTTTAAGTCAAAATTTAAATAATTTAATGTTTAGGTTTTAAATCAAAAGCCTCCAGTGCGTGGGAAATTAAAAATAACGCAACCTTAAAATGATGCGAGTTTTAAAATATATAAAGTTAATCATTAGTGCCTATAAAATTATTTTCAAATTAATTAAAACACCAATTTGAGGTACATAAATATAATAGAAAATAAATTATTCTCACCCATAATTTATGTCCTCCTTCTAAAAATCCATGCGAAATAAAGTAGAAAGGTCCGTTAGGATCTAAGTTAGCATTCTGAATTTTTGTTGTATCTGTAGCTTGTAGCAACACTGGTATTTTTCTATTTCTTCTTGTAAACACTGCATATCTGAAAAAATATTAAAAATAACTTCTAAATAACCAAAATCTATCGTACCACAACAGATTGTTCATTAAAAATAAACGAAATATTAATAGAAACAATATAACAATAGTATTCTATCTAAGCACTTAGTAGGAAATAGGAAGTCCTTACAATCAATAAATGAAATCAAATGCAATATCATTATCAATGTATTAGTAGGAACGAAGTGTTTTAACACTAGGTTTTTTGTGTATCCTGGTATGTGCGAGATAGCAAAATAAATATATCATAATCAATATAAGTTACTTTATCAGAAAACAATTTAACTAACATTTTAATTTTAACATCTCAAGTCCAAAGGTTGTCGGACCCTTTGAGCGGTCACAACAAATTTTTAACTTATCTATTTTAAGATAAAACGTCACAATGCAATTACAAGACAAATATTTGTTATGTCGCAGCGTTGATAGATGGGAGTCACGGACGAGCCCCCGGCCGTTATCAAGTTTATATGTATTTTAGGATACTGTACTTTGAACACTGCCAACGTCTAGAACTTTCAGATTAATATAAATTAATGTTCTTTCTTCAATTAGGTACTAATAAGACATATACCTAATATAGATATTTTTACCATATCAAAAACGGAGAACGGAAGTCTTAATGTTCCCAGGAATTCCCTCTGCTATAAGCTAATAATATATACTTAAGTCCTCCGTTACTAAGCGACTGACAGACAACGCACTGACTAGATGGAACTTTGCAGCCTAGTAGTGATTAGTATACAGGAGTAGGAAGAGAGGAAAAAACGGGATTTTGCAGACAAAGTACAAGACAAGCTACAATTTGTAGAATATACAATTTTAAGCTTAAAAGCTCTTAAAGTTAGTAATTTTGAATTTCAATATAAAGGACGTATAGAAAAAGAATTTGTTATTAACCCGCTTCAGGCTGTATCCCGCGCACTACAGGATATGCTAGTGTTAAGACTTCTGGAGAAGAATTCTGGAGGTATTGTGTATTGAGTGGAGTAGCTCAACGACGGATAATTTACTATTAGTATATTTTTATTTTAATATTAAAACTAAGCTACCTAATGGGTACTTAAACTATAGTCCGAGCATTTTTTTTTAGATATTTTTTTTTTAGTTGCAAAACTTATGTATTGCTGATTAAGTCTTTTATCCTCTATTCTTAGCACCCATTAATAACCAAACATAATCTTTGTCTCTGTTTTGTAAATATTTACAAAACAAACAATATAATTAATGCAAGACATTATATCTTATTAATATATCTTAAGACGCGAATTGCACTAACTAGCTAAGCGATGCAGTTGGCAATTAAGGGGATCTTATCTATCCGCTCGCGATTGACGGTCCCGGGATAAACAAACCTTATCTACATATACCTACATGTCTAATGACATCATTGCTAGAGAAGACACACCCTCTTTGTATGATAAAATACATAATTCGATCGAGCTTTCTTTTATGTAATTATCGTTTATTGGAAAAACAAATATTTTTTAATTTTATACTCATGCATTTTTAATAAGTCTTATTTTTAATGTATTTTTTTTTAATTAAATGACTTTTCTATTTTTCTATTCATAACAAGGTATTGTCTTCTTTGTGCCATTTTTAAAAAAGTAATGTTATGTATGCTGGTAATACGATTCATAAGTCCCTTTGTTGTGCGTAAACACAACAATCGTTTAATGGAAACATAAGCATGTTAAAGAAATATAAGAATTGAATTGAATACTTAATATAAGTATATAATAATATATAATATATGTAATATAAGATTTTATTATACTTACTTAGTCAATATCAAAGAGTATATTTAGCTATTACACTTATGCTCAGTATTTACTTAAAAGGTTTTTTTATGTAATTTATATACAGCGAAAAAGCGCACACCGGAAGGAAGGAGGTTCACAGTAATAAACAAGTTGAACGACCTTTGCAAAAACAAGAGTGCGCTCTTTAAGTACATTGAATGAAGTCAATTAAGTGTATAATGAAATTTTCAGGAACAAACCAGTGTGCATCGGAATAAAATAAATCCAACAAAAATTATTACAATAGCTAACATTGCATGCTCTAATACATGTTGTTGTAGACTCTATAACACTTGTATTTGTACTTGTAATTTCAAACAATTTTTAAGTAAATTCAATTTCGAAGTAAGTAAATAAGCTTAAGTGATATAGCAGTGGAATATCGCAAGTACGCCCAATTTTGGTCAAGTTCTGATGTTATTTACATGAGTTTAAATATTGGATAAAGCATTCTTGTTATACTTGACATTATTTCCACTAAACATTTCGAGAAAACCGAAAATAATTTGATAATAGTTATATACTTGTGTATATAAAATTTAAATTAGTTTCAGACACTCACCTCACTCCCAATGTCTCTGGTGAAACAGGAAAATAGTTATCAGGTCGATTTTCAGTCCACGGGTACGCCTTGGAGAAGCAACCGTACGGGCTGTAGCATCGCTCTATCTCGGCATCCTCTTATGAAGAAATAAAAAGATTAAATCTCTTATTATTAAATATATTTATTCTTTGAGATACATTTTTTCTTTAATTATGTTTAATATTTAATTTCCTCGCTCTGATAACAAGGCAAAGCACAGTGTTGAGTTCCACCACTCAAACGCAATGCTTCCAGAATTGGCCTGAAAGTGGGGAACGGAGATATCTTAATGGGAGTCCTTACACTAAGTTTCCAGGTTCTCTGTGCCTACCCTACTGAGTGCGGGTTTACAGAGTGCATGAGCTATAGGGCGTATTATAATAAAAAAATGTAATTATTAAAGAAACAGACTAACCATAGAATGTACTGGGAAAATTGGTGACCAAGGTAGAGTTCTGCTTATCCATTAATACCATTATAGTCTGAAGCATTAGAGTTGCACTCGTTTTATTCATCATATTGAACGACACACACTTTACTGCCAGCAAATTATACTACATTAAAAAAAACCAAAAGTGCCACGTGTGTTTTTATCGTATTCAGTGAAATATGATATGAATTGTTCGAAAGCGCCCCACAAACAGCTCAGTCGAGTTTATAATGAATTGTTTTCAAGGCGTATCTTGTTTATATAGTTTATAAATGCACTGAAGACCTCACTTTGTACAGGGACTAATAGATCCGCATTGCTTCTAGTTCGCAGACGTTCCGGGATATGCCGATAAGAGGGGTTACGACGTTATCACAACATTATTTGTTAAACACGATTGACGCACGAACAGTCTGCCGATTAAATGAGAATACCAGAGTAATTAATGTATGAACTATGTACTTACTATAGCTAGTTGTTTGAAACGTGACTAGTTGATTCCCTACATGCGATGGCAATGGCTTTATCGTATTATAATCTACCCTCCAGTAGTCTCAAGACGAATTTAGAAAAATCACAAAAGCTCAATCATTTCGAAATAATTATCAAACCGGATATACAGCATTTACAATTTAAAAGTTCTCTAGTTTATTTGTGTAAATCATAATAATTATTTGCATATATTGTGAAGATTATGGAAAGAGCTTCACGCTGTGTCCCGCATATAGCAGGATTGGCAGAGGAAGCCTAATGTTAAGACTCTCCGCTCTTCACTTTCCGCTGGATCTAGAGGCATTGTTAAAATTCGCCTTGCCTCGACACTAGAGTAGAAGTTTTGACTAATTACCCACAAAAACAAAACAGATAACATACGATCTTGTCAACACATACAAAGAAAGCTTTCCAAAATAAACATACTCTGTGGACTTTAAACCTGATAAAAATAAAAATACAATTTATAAACATTCATTGCCACGACAATGAATAACGTGCGCAATTCCACGTCCATTACAATTCCCTTTATTGATATGTACAGGAAGAAATATAAAACTTAACGAAATAATTAAAACTTGACAAGTAATCAGTCGATATATTACATCTAATTGATAACAGCAAGGAAGTATTATAATAATGCGCAAAACAGAGGCAATTTCAAATACTTAAGACCATTCTACATAATGACAATTGAGGTCGCCGTGGCACTGCTCGACTGTAAACACGGCTGCTGTATGCTGCTGCAACTTCCACTCAGGAGACTGTATTATTTTAATTGAAAAGATAAAAAAATCGATGGTCTAAGATAAAAACTAGGAAAAAAATAAAATATGTAATCTGTATTTGACTTTGGCTCTGATAATAAAGCAAAACGCGGCATTGAGTTCCGCTACTCAACAAGAAAAACCTCGAGAATTCGCCGGTAAGTGGGAAACGGAAGTTGAAATAGGAATCAGTGTTTTCATCACAAAACTAGGTTCCCAGGTTTTCAGGTTACCCATAATGTGAAATCTCACATTTTTTCCAGAATCGCGTTGTCCCTCTGCGCCACGACAGCCTCTCTATTAATAGTAATAAAATATGGAGTCCGTAGCCATTTTTACAAGTGTATACATAAATGTATAGACAATAAATATTTAAAAATAAACATAAGAAGCGCAATACTTAACGAGTCAATAGTTAACTAAGTAAATAAAATAATTACAAATCAGTCTTCACTTTATTTATTAAATGCCATTTAAATCATTAAACACACAATCAAAATTAACTATTTCATGCACGTCGCAATCAGCACTAACGCTCTATTCTAGTTAAAACACCACAATAATGGATTCCAGTCGAAATTAATATAAAATAACCATCAATTAAATCTAATAAATGCATACAAAATTTGATATAGCTAAAAAACCTCTCAAAATGAGTTAATAGTGACATAATGCATGTTTCTTAGTCAAATTAGAATAACAGGTAAAAATTATCTATTAAGAAAAATAAAAAAGAAATATGGCACATAATAAATTACGTTGTGTACCAAAAATGTACTGTAGCTAGTAGAAGAAGTAACACAATTTTTATTTTTACAAAATATACTCAAAATATTTTGTATCTGTTAATCAGTCATTTTGATAATATAAATGTTCATTAAAATATCGCAACAAAAAAATAAACTTGTTAAAGTCAATAATTTAATTAATTAATATATATTAACGATGACTCATTCAATTAGTTTAGTTCATTTAACTGAGAAAATTTCAATGGTATAAGTTCAAATCTATTAAGGGGAATGCTACTAAAAATTCTGATTAAACTTTCACAGAATTATCTATAAACATATTATAATTAAAATACAACTCAAGCAAATATATATATATATATATATATATATATATATATATATATATATATATAAGGAGCAGCGTTAAAACAGGTTAATCTTGTAAGCTAGGCACGGAGCACAAAGTGTCAAGACACTCGATTCCTCATTTCCCCCAGACTAGGAGACATTGCATGTTTATTAAACTCACATTTATTAAACACAACAAACAAAAACATTCAAGAGGTTACTTTATTCTTTGTAGTTTCAAGCAAAAGACAAGAACAAAAATTATAAATAATAAATGTGGCAACAATGGGACAACATCTGAATGTAAATGTGATGGTCGTGGGTTCGAATCCCTCTCTAACAAGAAACAAAGCAAAGCATAGCGTTCAGTTCCGCCACTAAAAACGCAATTTCTCGAAAATTGAACAGTGCTTGAGGAACGAAATTTCTTTACCTTGCTTCCATAATATGTGATATAAGTGATATAAAGTTTGAATTATTAAATAATTTACTAAAATAATAATTAAATGTTCCTATGAACTTTCAAATATTATTAAATATAGCAGTCGTTCAACAATTATTATGTTTCAGTGGCAAGCTAGGAGCCTCAGTTAGTAAAAAAAATTGTTTTATAAAAAAATAATAAAATATTTTTCAATGGACCTATTTTGAGTATTTCATTAAATGCTTCATCATCCTAACCTTACAAAACGTTACTACAGCTTAAGACATAAAAAAATAATGTCTCTATCATCTAACATATTGAAAAAAATAAAATAAAAACATTATAAAAACTAAATACAACAAAAAAATTAACTATTTGCTTTGCGGGACTTATTTTTCGACGGCGTCGAAGAAAAGTTGCAATTGAACGTCAAATCATCAGTGAATATATCCGACATTGAAATAGCATCATTTTTGTTTTGAACGAGAAACCTGTCAAAGTCCTCGTTCTCTTTATCCTGGGTTTTAGTATCATCAAAGGGAAAAGCAACCTTCTTAGTGTCATTTCCATAAAAATGCGTACTGTCCGTAGAATTTTCATTGAAACCACTATCGACTCTCATCCAATTTATATTAGAAGTCTCTTTTAAAACACTTTTGCTTGTACTAGAGTTAGTATTCATAACAGTTAACTCTGAAGGTTTTATAGCACTCTCGTAGTAACTGGATGCATTCGCATAAAACGTATGTTCATTAAAACCACTATCTATTATTCTTTTGAAGCTTGAACTGTCACATTTCGCATCATTTTCAGTCAAAAACTTGAGATCAATTGTGTTAAAATCAATTTTATTCTCCATTATGACTGGAATGTCAAAATCTAAGCTGTTATCCAAAGACATATTGGCTGGACTCGGTGCTGATGCGCGTATTTTACTAATATTATGTAATATATTTGTTTTACGTTTTCCTTTAATTGGTGTTGCGTCTAATAAATTAATATTAAGTATTTTAGTGGAAGACTGAATTTCATCTGACTTAATTTCTGGTTTTACCAATTTTTGTATGTTCACATCCTCTTGTACATTTGAAGCGACTTCTTTTGTATCTGGAAAATCTTCTGCATCACTTGTAACATATGAGTAACCTGTAATTAATTATAACATATACATTTTATTTTTATAAACAACAATTACTCTTTAGAAGTAGGGAGGGGAGTGTTATATATTTTTTATTTTAAACTTTACTTTAACATTTTTTTAATGAACTCTTATAAATCTATAAAATCCATAATAATTTCAAAAACAATGGTATATTTAATTACATAAATAGTAACAGTTATAGATAGTGCCATTCCACGAAGACGCGCTTTTGTTTTCAATATATGCAGGAAATCTTTACATGTCATACTTAAAGCCATACATAACATTATTTTATGTATTGTGTTATACTTACATTGCAATATGCTAATTACTATGGGATTCCTGTTAAATATGGTCGCTAATACATATTTACAAGATGTCATATATCTGATATTAATTGATATTAAAAATAATAACAAATTATTATTTGTAGTAGAGCATCTTATCTGTCTACCGTGACGATAACCTTTTAAATAGTCCATTAATCGTAGTGTACGTGTGCACTCACACATACTAATACACAAGCGGGGCACAAGCGTGCGACTGTAAATGCGACAGGTTATGGATTCCATTCCTACTCGAGGAAATAATATATTTAGTATTCATTTCCGCCAGTCATAATGCCTCCAGAATTAAGCAGAGGGCGGGGAACGAAAGTGCCTTAATGGGAACAGAAATCTTACCACTAGGTTCCCAGGTTCTCTCTGCACACCCTGCTATGCTATGCTAAGCTATGAAAAACTTCTCCAAAATGCACGTACCTTGTGAATTATTATGAAAAGAACCATCAACACTCATATCCATACTGAAGTCTAACTTTTGCACTGAACGGCTTCTATTCAAGCTGGACATACTCAAACTTCGTTTCTCAGATAACGAGCCGCGTCTCGTAAACGGTGATTTATCTTTAAGTGATTTACTTCTAGTTAGAATAGATTTATTTGGCGTTTTGCAGAAGCACGCGGGTTTCTTTTCACCGTCAAATCCTGATGAGATACAATCGAGACAAGTCGCCATTGCTTCCGTTTCGGGTGAAGTAAAGTTGTTTTTCTAAAAAAAAACAGTTGAATTTGAAAGTAAACAGTAGATGTGACAAACATGAGTTTAGTTGTTTAATATTTTTATATTAATTTCAATTAAATCATTTACAATTTGACGTTTTTTTTTTTGGCAATTTGTAAACAGTCATGTGACTCTGATCAGATTAGTTAAGAGATTAAAAGACTTGGGTGTCGAGTCAAAGCGCGGCGTTAAGTTGCGCCACTCATCACGCAATGCCTCTAGAATTCGATAGAAAGAGGAGAAGGTAGTATCTTAACACCAAGGTCCCTCTGTCTACCCTACTGTGTGTGTGATACAGCATGAAGCTGATTTTTATTCAAATTACAACTTATTGAAAAAAATATGCTACTGCAAGATATTATTACTCGTATAACAGAATATAAAACATAAATAGTAAAAAAATATAACATCAAATACATAATGTTTTATAATTGTCCTGGAGTAAGGAGATGTATGAAGTTAGACTCAAGGTTTGATATGTGATCCATACACAAGGCAATTTATATTTAAAATATTTAATTCTCCTTCACCATCGAAGCCCACGAAAACAACGGAAAGTCCTGAATGGAAAACGGAATCATAGAAATATTACATGGATACCCTTCATGTAATATTTCTCTGCAATCATGAATATAAAAAAAACAAAACAAATTAAACTATACCTCTTCATCACTAGAACTTATTTTAACAACAGGCGAAATAGATGCACTGGCTAATGAAGAAGACGTCGTCGATTCTGGCCCATTTCTCTTTGGTGTTCTAAACTCTATGGGGCTAAAGCAAGGCTCGACAAAATCAACTACGTCAAGAATCTTGTTGCGATAACAAGGCATACTTGTTTGACCCTTCTTTAATGGTGTTCCAAATGTTCGTTTCATTCCTTTTGCTACTAAATCTCGACTCTGTAAAATTTAAATAAATAATAACTTATTTGTTACTGTATATGGATTTTTATTTCTTAAGGTATAACTTTTTTTTACCAGTTTCAATAAGCTTTTGGAGTACTTGTCGTGCTAACATTAACTACATAAAATTTTAAATTTAAGCATCATTCAAGGATGAATGATCCCTATTGTACATGATATTAAAGGACATTGTTATTATACCAAAATTGTTAGTTTATAATATGAAAAATACCTATAAATATGGGGTTCTGGAAAATCAAGAAATGAAGAAAAGACAAGATGCAAGATCAGTATAAATAGTAAGATATTGGTAGAAAAAATGAATAAAGTAGTATATCTGGGAAATATGTTCAGTATAGATGGAAGATACAAAACTTTGTGTTGTGGAAAGCGGTATTGTTGTCAGAAAATAGAGTTATCGATGCCTTAGTGGCATTGGTGAGAGGGCGAAACGTCAGCATAGCTGCACGTTTGGCCATACACAATGCAGAATTGAATTTAAAGAAGAATTAAAGAATAATATTAACAACTACTTGCTGTAAAGATAAATAAAACTACATAAAAAAAGAAGTCTGCATCACTTTTGTTGTACTAATTCAATAAAATATTTATTTATAGGAATTAAGTATAACTGTTTTATATATATCCTGATTGAAATAAAACACTAAATGTTAAAGGAAGATTGCCAAAATACAATGAAATGAAAAACACTATACAATATACAATGAAAAAAAAATGAAAACTATAGAACAAAAGTATTATAGATCATGTTAGTGTCTTACCAAGTCTGGACTAAACAACACAGGTGTGTGTGCTTCAAAGCTAGATAGTGGTCTTTCTCGAGTTTGAGGTTCTATATGAATCTCATCATCTGTTTGCTCGGAGTCGTAGTGATCCATATCACTGTGCTCTTCAAAGAACAATGTTCGTCTCAGAGATCCATTTGCAGTAATTTCATATTCTTCATATATGTGTTGATCCTTCAAAATAAATTAAGTAGCCAAGCAAATAACATAAAATATATATAATATACAAGTAATTTACATTATTTTTGTATTTACGGAATTTATGGGATCTCAAAAACACAGTTCCACCGTTAGAACAGTGTATAACTCACAAAACAATGGTTGTAGGGTTTGATGACTCAGGAGAGCTAATCATTTTTATTTTCTCACTATGGTAAAAAGAAAAAGCCCAGGATTATTTCACTCAGACTCAACATGCAAGGTCTCAATAATTAGGCAAAAAGTGGACAACAGAGACTCTTGACACTTGGTGCCCCACCTACCCTTTTGCAGATACATACAATATGATGGTAAAAAGCAGAAAAAAGATTGTATTTACCTCATTATAAGTGAAAAATGGCTGTAAGACGCTTTCAATTTCTGGAGGTAGCTTTGGTGGCAAGGTAAGGACAGTTTGCACTGAAACTGAGTATCAAAAGCAGTTTTATAGTATCAGACAATGCAGGTGGTCTATATAGTATCATATAAATGACATGAATTGTCAGTTGTATAATATTTATACTTCTGAAAATGATTGTAATAGAGGCCAGCAATGGCAGAGGGGATGACTGATTGTGGGTTCGAACTTCACTCAAGGAAATTAAATATTTATTTCAATTTATATTTCCATCTCTTCACTCTGGTGCCAAGGTAAAGCACAGTGAGACACTTGTTCCACCACTTCAGTTGAGTTCCACCACTCAACTGAAGTGGTGGAACAAGTGGAAGAGATTGTCTTAAAACTATGTTCCATCTGCATACTCTGCAGTGTGCAGGACACAGCATGCACCACAATACTTTTTAATATATTAAAAGCATTTGTGAAAATTTTAAAAGTAAATCATTATAGTTAAGTAAGATATACAGTTGTTCCAAAAGTTTATTACTTTAAGACCTTTTGGATTGAAAATATAATTAATTTAATATAATTCACCTTCTCTAAAGGTAGATGTTTTCTTAGTAACAAAACTTTTAATAATATTATCAGTAGTATCAGTAGGTTCAAATAGCGGTTTAATTTTTTTAGAAATTTCCATCGGGCTAGGCATGACCATATCTTGAGAAAAAAATCTGAAAACAATTATAAAAATATAAATAAATGGTAAATTAAATTCAAATATTCAAAATTAAACGTAAGCAAAATAAAACTAAGAATTTACTTTTCGTTCGCTTCTTCAGCGATCTTCTCTAACGCAGGATCTGGTGATGGTTCAAATTGACTATTGCACGGTACTATATCGGCAGGTACTAAAGTACACGCTTGATCTATGTCCCATATGAATGAGCCATTGTTTTTCTTTTTATAGATTTTGCACATTCCCGGACTACAACAAGCAGAGCATTAAGATAAAAAGTTAAATATTCATTAAACACAATTAAGGATCGTAACATACCTGCATATTGGTTTATGTAATTTTTCAATTAACACTTTGTCAAAGGGATTTCTTACTTTTCCTTTTGTCGGAGGCGTGGATTTTTTATTTCGAATTGGACTATTAAAACTATCATTTTTAAAATTCATTTCAAAAATAACGTAACCGCTCCATTAAACACAACAATTGTGAAGTTTATAGTTTATACTTGTTTAGAGAAATAGACTAGAGCAGGGATAGCGAACCAATGGCATTCGTGCCCAGTGTTACCAACCTCGGGAAGGCAAAAAATAGCATATGGAACTTAAAAAAACAGTAGAAAACAGTAAAATACAAGAAATTCGTTAAAAATAACACAAGTACTCTTATATTAAAATACAAATATCTAACCAAAATGTTATAAATTTTATTAAAATAATTTATTTTATCAACATTTTCAATTTCGACGTTCACGTAACTTTTCGTAATTTTTAGAGTTACGTACAAAAAAAAACTTAATTCTTATATTATTCCATTGTTCGTCTGTTTTTATGTCTCTCTAGACTGCCTATTTCAAGATCGAGTATCGGATATGTTAAGCTGAAAATAATAATAAATAACCAGATTTACGGGTCTCTTTGAGCTCAGAAAATGAAAAATCTAAAAACGCAATCTAAAAATACGAGCAATTATAGTTTTTGCTGCATTTTGTATGAAATTTACCGCGTGCAAACTCTTTATAGTACTGTGAACCCAACAATTATGAAATTGACAATACAAACGAAGGTGTGAAATGAGTGCAAACTTATACATATTCGTCAACTTTAATAAGTAAAGTTCCTGTTGACCTACAATCATAATGTTTTTATGCATTTCAAAAACCAGCAGATATGAGGACTAAAACAGAAAACAGGAATACAAACCAAAAAACAGTAGGGTTGGCAGCACTGCTCGTGCCACAAGTGGCACGTTTGAAAATTTTGATGGCACGCACAAAAACAAAATTGTTTTTTTTATGAGATATCTTATTTGAAAATGAATTTATGGCACGTTACCTTAGTGTTGCCGATCGATAGGCTATCAATATTCTATCGATAGTTGTCTGATAGAAAGACTATCGATAGTATCTATTAAATAGATAGTATCGAAACTTCGATAGTTCAAAAGGGTTCAATACTATCGGACGATGCAATGCTATCGATATTATCGATAGTATCGTATCTCCCAGTCCCGATACTATTAAATGTCTAGGAAACAATAGTATCGATAGAATCTATAGTATCGCAACTTAGCATACGATCGATAGTTCACAACAATCGATACTATTGCATTGACCGATAGTATTGTACCCTTTTGAACTATCGATAGTTTCGATACTATCGATCGTTGTGTCGATCGCATGTGCATTTTTAGATTAAAACTATCGATCGCGAAATTTTCAGTATCTTGACAACACTACGTTACCTATTTAAAAAAGATTTTATTGTGACTACGGAACGTACGTCGAAAAAGGTTCGCCATCCCTGTACTAGAGACACGAAGAAAGTATCGACACTTTGTAGCGTCGACTTGTCGAGTACCTTTCGATACCGATACTTTTGTAGTCGATAGTTTGTGTTCGATACTTGTACTTATCAGGTACATTTTAATAAGTATCGAATAAATTACCCAACTAACTTGGTCTTTTGGCTCATACTTACGATAGCAACATCTCACTAACACGTCTTCTTCCTTTGGAATCCTCTGTATACGATGATCGTAAGTCGTAATTAGGTCGTAACATTCTCAATTATATCCTCCTCCTCTATTACCATTTCATAAGAATTATAACAGTAATGAGTACTTAAATAAGTTACACTACTACTAAGCACTATGAAAAACTCCCGAAACCGCCTATCACTTAAACGGCTCAAAAATCTTTTATTATTAAGTGATTGTAACGAGAAATGGGATTTATATTTCTTTTCAATTTTCTTTACTTAATGACTGGTGGAGTGGTGGTGGTCACTGGTGTTAACGTATGTGCATTAGTCCCTAAAAAATAATAGAAACTAAAGTATCGATACATTTGTGTCGATAGTTTAATGAATAAGTGTTTAAAATTTTATTGAAAAAAAAAACAGTTATTTTTCAAAAAAACTAAACTCAGATATTTTCCTTTATATCTGCTTTATAACATTTTATCCTTTTCTTTCTCAGAATTTTCACCCTTCATCTATATCAGTACTTTCGTAGCTTATCCTTTTTCTTTAAATATCTGAGGCCTTATGTATTATCTTTTTTTCTTTAATCTCTTTTACTTTTTCATCTCACCATTAGTCGTGTTTTTCTACTAAAACTTCGTTTTCATTTACCACAAATTCCTGTCGCTGCTTCAATCATATAATTCTTAAATATATTGGCAGAGCATACATTCAAAATTTCCATTAATTGTTTCACAGGTGTCTAATATTTTGGAAGGGCTTGATCCTTTCTGATCAATCTTGAAACTGCCAGCTTCTTATGCGATAATTCGACTTAAAGTTTGGAGCAAAATGAAAAAATCTCCCTTATTCTAGCAATGACTACATATTAGACTGTTCCCAAGATATTCTAAGCACTTGCGTGCCCATAGCTTAACTTTAAACGTACTTATACACTAGGAATAAGTCATACGTTCGTTTCATTATTTATTTTATATACGTTTAACAAAAGTAACAAAAAAAAGTACGAACATTGCAGTTATAGAAGTCATATGGATGAGTAAATGTGTTCTGTGGTCATATGTCTGACAGCTGTCTTACTTTTTAATTTGTATGTATAAGTTATAACCAACAGGTGACACTGACTCTGACACTAGATTACGTTTATTTTGTAAATGTACCTTTTATGTGAGCATTTCCACTTTGTGATTAGTAAATGTGATTTGTGAATATAATACAAATTATAATATACCGTAATATAATTGTCGCACTGATGAGGACAATTCTTTATTGTATAGATATTAAGCAGAATTTGAACAAAAAAGCTGCTATTGTATTTAAATACAGATTACCCGATATTAGATGCAATTTATCAAGATTTACGATTATGGAAACCCATCATGAAAATAGCTGCGAACCTATGGATATAGATTTAAGTTCCCATTCAGTGAGCGCAATGGACATATCATATATAGATCGTAGCATACATTTTTCTCCGGTTACTATTAAAGAAGAAAAGAATCTGGACAATCTTAATGTTATTCAAAATTATTCGAATATTAAACCTATGTCTATAAATAATTTAATAGCAAAAAAAAAACAGGCCTCTAATAATACAAGGATAACACTAAGTAAAATACTCATGTGTATCATTGCACTATTTATGTCAGTTATTATTTATCAATTTACACAGTTCACTTGTAATGAAAATTTAAATCTTAATCTTATCAAAAGTACTTTGTCATCAAAATTATATGGACAATCTTCAGCAGTAGAATCTTTAGTTAAAGCATTGGAAACAGAGGCATCTACGAAAATTATTATTTTATATGGTGGTACAGGAGTTGGTAAGACATATACTGCATCATTAATATTAGAAAATATAATAAACTATAGTAATGTGTACCACTTCACTATGCCAAGTTTTTTACAAGCTTCACCTGAATATATATTTGGACTTTCATTCTGCCAGTCTTCAATTATAATTGTGGATGATTTAAAAGAGAATGATATTATCAATATTAAAGACAACATTAATGCGTTAGTGAGGAAGAGTGAAGACTTGTCAAAAAAAATAACCATTTTATTATTATACAACTGTGATATAATGAGTGATAATTTTTTAAAAAAATGTGATATAGATTTTGTTGAGGAAGTAAACAAAACTTTCCATAATGAAAACATGGTCAAGAACTTTATTAAGTTTGATTCATTGAATGAAAAACATTTAAAAATGTGTATTAAAAATGAAGCTCCAAACAAACAGCTGAGTGAAAATAAACTTTTAGATATTATGAAAAATTTTAATGTTGGCATTGATGGTTGCAAAGGTGTACACCAGAAGATGAAATACTTAAATGTAATTTAACTGTAAATATATATATGTATATTTGTTGGTTAGATATTGTAGTTGTAGTGTTATAGTATATTGTAGTACACAGGGTATTTTATCTATAATAGTGTGATACATGACAGTGGGACAATTTGAATGCACCACTCAACGCATTATATTTTAAATTGAAGTGGAAGGTTTTCTCTGCTTACCTTACTATATCAGGGTCAAAGTCTGAAGCTTAAATATGTGTATAAGTAAGTTTGTAAAAGCAAAATTATTGTTATACAAAAATTTCTACAATATTAAAATAATATATTATGGTATTACTTATGCTTTCATTTATCTTCACACATATTATTATCTAGATTTTATAAAGCTTGGGGTAAGTCATTAAATTCTTTATCATAATATATAAACTATGAAGTAGTATAACTGGTTTATATTAAAATATTTATATTATAGATCAAAAAAACTTTATTTTAGAGAATGTTACATGATAATCGGCAATGCAGAGGTTTAAGAAATTATCAAATAGAAATATACTGACAAATGTTTAATATACCTACATTTCACATTTTAAATTATGCTACAACAAACTCACCAACTTCATAATAAAGATTAAATTTTAAAATGAATTTAGTGGTGCATTAAGTATGAAATACTTTGGTTAAGTCCTAGCTATGACACAAAACAATCTCAATATAACTAGGCAGCGGTGCAATATTTATTTAAAGTTGAACTAAATAATACTATTCACTCAATTTAATTAAGTACACCCTATATAGTTTCAATATAAATTTTATAGGCTTAACAAACCATATTCTAACATAGAATGCTCCATTAGTTTTGCACATAATATAAATTCTAGCTGAATGGTCAATATTTTTATAGGATTAAAAAAAAAGCTAATGGAGGTAAATTTTTAATTTCTACAGAATTTATACTGGTTTCTGTGTATAGTTATTATTTTTAATGTAACGTTATATTGCACTGCACCCATAATATAACCATGAATTAGAAATACAGAAACATACTGAAGGAGTGCTATATTTTCCATATTAAAGTTCATTGAACCCACAAATAAAACAAATATGTTGTAGTTGTTAAATCTGTGGGCTTCCAACATCAATTATGTGCATTTATATTATGATATTTTTAAATTAATTATTTGTAAGCAATTATTAAACATTTTCAATAAACTAAGTAATTTTATAGTAAGTAAATGTTATGAAAATTCAGCCAATAGATAAACATTCAATTCATTTATTATTTAAGAAAATTCCCCTATATATATATTAAAGCCAGTAGGTTAGTGCATGCAATCAGGAAAGTGCTTTAACAATGAACAGAGAGCTGTCTTTTAAATTTTTAAAGAGTTAAGTTTAATTAATTTTTGAAAGTTGTAATAAGTAATTATAATTTATTTCAATGTAATATTTTGGAACACTCTTGAGGGAAGACAACACTATTAAGTATAACAAATTATTTATGAATTCTGGTTTAAACAATTTTCACATTTGTGCAATCACAGTATTTAATGCATCAACTGATTAGTTTGGTTATTTATAAATAAATCTATTTTTCTTGTATTTCTAATGTTAGCAGAATACATTTTAATAAATTATGTATACATATAGATATTATAGTAGTACAATATATATGTTTAATCACATGTAATATATCTATCGTTGGTATTAACAAATAAGACTTGTTACAATGTAGCATACATTCTTAATATATTTTACTATAGTTAAATATAAGTAATTAGTTAATGAAGCAAAATAATAAATTCAACCATTCAGTTAGTAAAATCAACACTTCCGACAACAATATTAGAGTTTGGACAAGCTTAATTAATACTTTAACGATATTCTCATCCTATTTATGTATTTGTGATGTAAATAATAAAATTTTTATCTAGTGAAATTCTAAAAGGTACTTATAGACAATTTTTTACATTCCAGACATTCTGTTGCTGAAGATTTTTTTTTAAATAAAAATTGACCAAGTAAATGTCAATAAGAGAGTGTATAAGTAACAAATAACAAGTAGAAATAAAAATATAACAAAATAAATATGAATAGTTTGATAGAAATTGGTTGTAAAATGATCCAAACATGCAGTATGCAAATCATATCTATGTATGTACACGTATGTTTTATCAGGTATGTATAATTTCCCAAATTAATTAAAACATTGATTAAATACTAAGTTTGCATAACAATAAAGACTAGAATACATTTTTAATTTTTACAGTTATTGGCACTAAATTCAATGGTAATGGCACAATTATATACTCATACAGTGGATATAACATATCACAATTCACAAGTAAATTATCTAGGATGCAATATATTATAATTACAATTCCAATTTTAAAGAATATTTAAAAATTAGGTTTTGCTAACTATACCTACTATGATTTACAAAATTGTAAAAACATTAGTAAATGTTGTTTATATCTAATTATATTTCTATAAAATGCTGAATTGCCCAGACTCATAATAGCACACTTCTAAAGTGAAACTGTGCAATATTGGCTGTTATACATGTAACACTCAACAATTTTTTTCTTTAACATCTGAATTCATTCTGCATTTTGCACTTTTATCACTCTAGAATTGTAATAAGTACTACACATATCTCCTGATATTTAAAATGATGATGACACACAGCAAATTTAAATTGTAGCAAAACATATTAATTACATAATAATAAACATATTAACAACAGTTAACATATATTATCTGATTGATTATTTAAAGCATAAGCACAGTAATTTTTAACATTTAAATCTAAAATTGACAAAATTGATATAATTTACTTAAAAGATTATTTAACAAATCAATTCTAGACTAAAATGTAATGAAGTTATAATGTAATTCATTACTTTAGTCAATGTATATAAAGATAATAAATATATGGTATTGGTATATTTATTTAAATATTGTATGTGTAGTGCCAATAACTGCATTATTATTAATTTAATACTTACGAGCTAGGTATTCAATAACAAATAGAACACCATTTTTTAAGCACGACAAAACATTCATAGTTAAAAATGTAGAGAGACTTATTGAGAAATGTGCTAATAATTCTAAATCTTGAAAATTTCTGCAGTTTTTAATAACATTAGGTAGGTACTTAGTCATGAAGTAGATTCATTAATTTCAGATCTTATTTCTTTGAGATTTTTGACTCAGTGAATACCAACGATTGTATTTAATGTAGGTACAATTTTCGTTGAAAATATTCGATTGTGGCCGAGATCATTGTATTCCTAATAACTAGCAATAAGCAAGGGATATCAGTATCACATTTAGCCACAAAACATTGGATTTATTCTGAGACTTGACTATTACGAGACATGAATTAGCATTTAAATCGCTTATATTGATTGATACCTATTTTAAATAACTTAATTCCTTGAGATTACAAAGAATTACTAGTAAAATTCGTGTAAGTTTTTAGCAGAATTAGACATTAATAATATATTTTAGCCAAGGAATTGTTGATTTATTCTGGTCTCTACCTATTCGTGAAATGTAATAATAGTTTTAATGACTTCACCATTACATAAATCGGGCTTTTTGAGACCAAATTCCAGTGGCATTGTATAGCCTTTAGGGGAAGGGAATAGTTAGGAGCGATGGAAATGAACTGCAGTCCACTTGTTATAGCGTTTGTGCCAGATACGCGTTTCTTGGGTCTGGGTGGTAGAACGCCGGCCCTCGGCATCGACACTCTGTGTAACGCACACATAAGCTATGATAGCTACATCCTCTCCAAGTAAGTGTACTCTTGGATTTAATATTGTGGTATTTGTTTTCACGTGCGTCGGAGTGTTATCAATAAAGAACTTGTGAAATTCTACTCCTTCTATCATATTACCTAAGGCATCAGGATCAAAAGCGGTTACGTTAGGGTCGCACAACTTGGAATATGTGTCGTAGTCGCCATTATTGATTGCGTCAATCAAAATTTCTGTTACTTTAATAACTTCAGCGCGGCGCAAGGAAGCGTTGCTATCGCCGCGAGCTTTTCCAAACGAATCCGCCTTGGTAAGAGCCTCTTCGTCGTGTTCTTTAGAAATGACTGTACACGCTCTGTCAACTCCTTTTTTGTCTTTATCTAAATCGTCATCCTCTAACGTGGTACTACTATCAGTTGACTCTTTCACTTGAGAACCGTCACCTTTCTTATTAACCATTGATTTGCCTGAGAAGTTGCGTGTAGCAAGCATAGTGGTTAAAATGGCACCTTTTAGCTTGCGACGAGCATTGAACTTCTTCAAACAGTCTACAGTCTCCTGCCGGTGCATAACCGATGCAACACGCTCGCGGTGGCATATCCATGGGTGCTTCAAAGCTTCCGAAGCAGTGATCCTCTTACTAGGATTTACTGTTAACATTTGATTAATCAAACTTTTAGCTTCAGGTGTCACTGTGTCCCATTCCGGTGACGGGTAATCATAAGCACCGGCTTTAATTTGCCCATATAATCGGTGTTGATCCTCATCCCAGAATGGTGGGTAACCCACCAGTAAGATATATAATATTACACCACAAGCCCAAATATCCACTGGCTTGCCATAAGGTTCTTTTTTAAGTACTTCGGGTGAAAGGTAGCCAGGAGTACCAGCAAATCCGAACCACGCTTGCTGGTCCCCTTGAACTTCGATAGCTAATCCAAAATCAGCTAATTTTACGGCAGCGCCTTTAGCTTTGCTTGCGAGTAATAAGTTTTCGGGCTTAAGATCCCTGTGTACTACGCCATTGTGGTGACAATGGTGCACGGATTCCAAGATTTGTTGAATACAATGAGAAGCATCTGCTTCCGAGTAAAATTCTCGTGCCACTATATCTTCGAATAATTCCCCGCCGGTTACTAAATCGAAAACGAGATAATGGAAATGTTCTTCTTGTATAGAATCATGCAGTCTTACAATGTTAGGATGTTGTAATTTTCTGCAAATTCGAGCTTCTCTTTCTAATTTTTGAAAGTCCCTAGCAGAGAGTTTCTTAGTATTGATAATTTTTGCGGCAAATTCATATCCAGTTGATTTCTGAACAGCTCGCCTTACTATTGAGAATGCTCCTTTTCCAAGTTCTTCTTTAAGGTCATAGTTATCAGAAAAACGAGTACTAACACTTTCGCGACCTGGATTCGCCATTTTGATCCAATATAGCTAAACCTATGGTGACTCAAATTTACTTGACTTAACCTTACTTCACTTAACTTACTGTTCAAGTTTTGAGCGCGATTTTTTTCAGTAGGTACACTTCCGAAACTGTAACCAAAAAAAATTATAGGTGAAAATCATTATACTTTAATTGTGTAACAGAGTATCTCTTGATCTTAATTAATTTTATTTTACTTCAATATAGAAACGCGGGACCATCGTTGGTTTCTAATATTAATAAGAAAACACTATTCTTTTACTTTTCTTATTAATTATAATTTTAGCTAAAAAAATAAGTTAACTTAAATTAATTAATAATTAAACTATGGGAATGTTTTAATTGCAAAAGGCTTGGTATTTTCAAACTATCAATGTTGTATTTTGTAATCGTAACTTAAAGAAAGTTTTATCAATAAACTTTGCCAACAATAACGAAGGCGAACGACAAACAATGAAAAAATATTAACATTTAATATATTTTTTATATCAATTGGAAAACTATTTTTACCACTGAAGCTAAAATGAATTGTATGCTGAATATAAAACACGTAGATGCCTAGACAAAAATTATCATGACCACAAACACACACACCAACAAACGCACAAACATAGACTTCTAATATTAACACTACGGTACCGGGATGACATTTCGTTAGCGCAAAATAATCGATACACCATTGTCTCAACAAATTCACAAAAATCTGTGGATGTTCAATTATTTTTTTTAATAATACTTAATTAATACATATTTGAAATTCCGGCACAATAATTTATTTCTAGCTATTTTTCATTTAAAACACAATTTTGAATGATATCCTAACAAGACGATCAGTGCGCAACTTTTGACGATATTCTTAGCAATTGTAACTAGTGCGGATTGCTCGCGATGTATTTTTGATAAAGGAAATTGTGTTAAGCAAATTCATTATATTAACTTAACAGTAAACATGTGGTTATTCAAAAACTTATTTACCTATTATGTTCCCATTTTACACAATATTAACGGGATGAAGACCGAAAAGAAAGGGCCTGGCCCTACACACCACACTCTCCTTCTGCTCGGGACACGAGCTACGGGGTCAAACTCATAGACATTCGTGTGTTGCTACTCTGTTGTCCCATTAAATGTATGCTTAGAGAAAATCATTATTTAAAGGTCTTTTAGTGATTTGTAAATTATGTTCCCTTAAGAATCGTGAAAGTATTCACAAAAATAAATATAAAACAAGCTTAAATATTGTAAATAACGTAGTATTTACAATTTCATTTTTATTTTTTTTACTAGTGCCAACACTGACCGGTAAAGATAAAATCGATAGACTAGCGCAGCGCTAAACCAAAGACAATATTATTGTACAGGATTTGACGCTAGCGCCATCTATTTGTGAACATAGTTGACACTCATTCTACGTTACGCGGTTCTATTTAGTGTTGCCAAAATATCGATAGTTCCGCAATCGATAGTTTTAATCTAAAAAAGCCCATGCGATCGATACAACAATCGATAGTATCGATTAAATAGATAGTATCGAAACTATCGATAGTTCAAAAAGGTACAATAAAATCGGACAATGCAATACTATCGATATTATCGATAGTATCAAGCTGGCCCTCCTCGTGAATCCCATTGTATATTGGGCATATTTAAGTCGCCCGATAATATGACATGATCATCAGGATGAGCTTGCATTATTGAATTCAAACTTTAGATTCCAGGTACCTAAGCTACTCCTAAGTGTACAGCTCGTCACTGAGTAATACCAAAGCCGCGCGCAACTATTGTTATCCAAACTAATTCGAGACCCACCCGTGAGAACTCGCTTCTCACTTGTGCATGGTACATCTGCTTAGCGTATCATAACTCCACCGCCTATACTTTTATGGGAAGATTTGGTGTCTCAATCACATCTAAAAATATCATAGCGTGCATTACTTACCGCACTGCTTTTTAAACTATTATTTAACCATGTCTCTGTTATAAATATTAAATCGGAATCATTAGACAATTTTTTATCCAAAATATATTCCAAATTTTGTATTTGTAGTTCATTACAGTTTTTATTCATACGAATAAAAACAAATTTTAAATTTAAGCAGAATTGTCAGAAATAAACAAAATTTAAGCAGAATTGTCCAAAATACAGGTAAAACTTTGTTAAATTATAATATGAAGACAAATAAGTAAATATTTTAATTTGGTAGCCTTAACTTATCATCATTACCATAAAAAATATGTTTTTCATACAAAGCTTTGCGGAGTGGAAGAAATTAAAGAAAAAAATAGGTTAAAAAAATAACAATTAATGTAGTCTATTGCCTTTTTATTTAATAATATGGTAAGTACGTAACATTTCGGCAATAAATACTTACGGACTTTTCAAGTGTGTAAATAAAAGGGAAATAAAAATCTTGCAAATTTTAATATTAATCGTACGGATAAATAACTTTAGCTGTATAAAATATTTTAACTATCATTCAATCTTAATTTTAAATATAAAACATTTTTTTAGTCAAGAAACACCACAAATAAGTAAACAAAAAATAATAAATGTGGAACGAATACTTATTTAGAATTTGGGCGGTTTCCAAGAGGAGCGGATTCAAATCCCGCTACGTTCAAATTATTATACGTTTTCTAAATGAGTTTGTCCTTCCTAATTGTGTGTTAAAAGTATAGAACGCTTATACATTCATAAAATATAACTATAATAAAATGTATCTATACAACCGTAGCTCTAAACCTTTCGGCCTAAGAATTAAACAAGTTTACCTACTTGATAAATAGATTTATTTTTTTATATTTATGATTCTAAACAATTTTGTAATTATTTACATTTATTCACTTTTTCGGCATTGTTTAGAAAACTCAGATAAATGCGCATTGGACACTCCGGTTCCTTTGTTATAATCATACCTGGTATATTTATTACCTGAGTCTATATATCTACGTGTAAATAATTGCTTCATGTTATATATTTTTTTTCACGCTGTATTCCTTACATAGAAGGATTGGGCCTGGGACTTGGTCACCTAGTGTTACACACTTTCGTTCCTCACTTTCCTCTGAATTTTGCAAGTATTGCGTGTAATAATAAGTGGCGGAATTCAACGCCGCGCTTATGCCTCCTTACCAGAGCGTATTTGATAGATTGGGAACTGAACTCAAAACCTGTCCCGTTTACAGTCTCACGCAGGACTGTCATGTTACTAAAGAGAATAATAAAATATTACTAGATATATTATAATTAAAATATCTGTAGGTAACAAAGAATATTCGCAGCTAAATTTAAGTCAGCCCCCTCACTCTTTGCCACATGACTGACATGGTTGACGTTTTTTACTTATTGCATGTATTATTATTATTATCGTCATCTAGTTCCATGCCTTATTAATAAATAACCAGACTAACGGTCCAGCTCAATGAAAGGTGCCGGCGAACGGTTAAATTCCCAGTTACGTTCACAAAAATCAAAACGGGTTCGCATCTTGCGCAAGTGTAGGGGGCCGAACAGGGGTTTTCGCAGCGGGCCCTTCCGAATTTCGCCGGTGCACAATGCACCCTTCGTACCATCCCCACGCGAGTTCTCTTATTATTACGCTACTCCTGTTCCTGTTCCAATGTGGGGACATTGTTCATATTATTTTTATATCGAGTCTCGCTTGACGCGTTACCAAGTTTTTGTTGCTCTGAGAAAAGTTACTTTGATTCACTTAAAATACTATCTCGTTGAATGTAGCAAGTTCGATATGGCATTACAAATCGGTTCCGGTAAGCGAGTTCTCTGTGCGAAAATTGCGCGATGCCATTCGAATTCCTCGTTTCTGTCACCTAATATTTGCAGCGAAGGGAAGTATTAAGGTTTCGAACGCTGCGGTCGTCTCAGGTTGCTTTTCTCATGAGTGGACGTGTAAAATAATAACTTGAGATTATAACGTGCGGTGGTGCCGATGGTGGTAACGTCGGGCGGCGTTGTGCGTGTACGGGCGTATCGATCGCGCGCATCGCTATCCTTGCAATGTTCTGTGCTTGGTTTGGTGTTTGCTTCAATTTGGCGGGAGTTGGGACGCTACTCAGCTTTTTGCCATGAAATCTACTTTGGTGAGTTAACTTGGTACATAATACCCGAAAAACTTATTTTATTGTTACTTTTTTTATGACTATAATTGTTTGAAATGTTAAAATTATTCTTTTTAAAGTATAGGTTAATGGTCATATCAATCGTATTTTCTTGTTTTTTTGTTGTTTTTAACTTATTCATTTTTTTTTTAATATTATTCTATTTAGCTTTGCGTAGTGAACAATGCATCGCGATTTAAATCTTCAAAAAGATTGATACTACTGGTCGTCAATGTTGCCACACTAAATTTCGTGGTATTTTTTCTCCTAAGAACGGGGGCTTGAACGCCTGCCATGCATTTGTATTGTTGATTTAAAAATATTTTTAAATTAGGGAATAGTAAAACAGAACTTTTAAAATTTTGTGAAAGAAATCAAACAAAAAATATGCATTTTGCATCTTTGCTTTTCCATAGAACAAATACCTACCGAATCCATCATATATTAATGAAAAAGCATAATGTACCTATCTACATATTGTAGCTATGCAAGCTGTATGGACAAATATATTGTGTGAAAACATTATGTTAATTAAAGAATAGACACATATTGAATATTGATCTTAATTATTTATATTGACAAACCCACAAAATATGGTAAACAGTTCCAGAGCTGATAAGTATCTGCTATAAGCTTACTCTAATTAACAGTTATTTTTAGAACAAAAAATCTTCACAATCCATTTTGATAAAAGGTTCTACTTATTGACTAACATTGATATACTGATTACTTATTTTACCTATATCTTGAAATATATTTTAATAGCCCTTAACTAGATGAAAATAAATAGGTACTACCTAATTTTAGTTATATGAAACCACTCTCGGACGTTAAATCGTGAAAGACCACGTGATGAAGTAGCGTAGGGTAGCTTTGACGTCATAACCAACGCAGTTTCCAGTCTCACAAGCTCTAATAAAAATATAAATGTATTTTAGATAAATATGTCTTTCACAAAATGATGAACTCCTCTTTTATATTTGAAGAGCAATTAATTACGTATTTTTTGTTTAATTTGCAAGATACAACGCGAAGCTAACAAAAGTACTAAATCTTTTAACGAAACGAATGTCGTAAATAAAGTAAATATCACCGAGTAGCAGAATAGTCAATAGCAGATAACAATGGTAAAGACATTTTTAAAAGAAATGGATATTTATAGCGGTTGTTGGGTTTTTTATAAGTATTTATAGATTACTAGTAATAGGCATGATTCATTTAAAATTACATTTTAATGTCCACTACCATGTAAAAATATTGATTTATTGTATAATATATAAATAGTCGTTGGATTTTATCAGCTAGCGGGAAATATCCGTACGCTGTAAAAGTGGGCGGAAAGAGGACGCGACAAGAGGACACTTCCGTATCATTAAGTTCTCTCTGCCTATCTAGGCGAAGTAAGTAAGAATTAATAATGTTTTACTTAAGGCGAGCATTACAATAAGCGTCTTATTCTTCAATTGTTTTTCAGCTTCACGCTCTATCCTGCCTGTAGCAGGGTAGGCAGAGGAAACTTAGTGTTTACTCTGTTCTCCACTTCCGGCTGAATTTTCGAGACATTGTGTGTTGACTGGCGGAATTCAAAGCCGCGCTTTTTGCTTTGGCACCACAGCGAAGAAACGAAAACATTAATACTTAATAATTCATGCCCCTGTGTGATAATCGAACCCACAATTGTCGCGTTACAGTCACGACCGCCTCAACTACTATTTACACGATATATTAGATACAAAATGACATATAAGGTCGGCTGGCGCGCTCTGGCCAATATAAATGCTAATTCTGGATGGAAACCACCATTACATACTGTCTTTATGAATAGTGTCAGTTAGTGCTATACACGTGAACATGAATAGAAATCACGAATTTGTCATAGGCGCGTAAATCCTTTTGAGTCAATTTATAAAATTGACTGCTTTTATAAGGAACCTACTTATTAGCGACCCGCCCGCGGCTCTCCTCTCCTGAATCATGTTTGTGTTTTAATTTCAATTGTATGTATATATGTATTGCTGCAGCTCACTTATAACGGTTTCTAACATAAAGAAATTGAGATAGCTCGCAAGCTTTTCCTTTTTTGCAGGATTTTTAATTATTGTTACTTCACTGTAGTGAAGTATAGCCTATAGGCTCATACACAAACATATTTATAGACATTGGGTATTATAGGTACGCGCCGAATACCATACCCACTGTCAATCGCGAGTCGTACGACGCACGACGTGACGATCATTCTGATTCCGTATTTTATTTTAAATTTTGATATCTTCCATAAAATTGTAAGGTTAAAAATAGTTTGAATAAATTATAAAATATAAAAAGGATCAGTGGTCTATCCTTAGAAAAAACGAAAAGAAGAACATAATGCTATACGTGATTTTTGCTTAGGCTTAAGCATTTACGCAAGGCGCGTACGGAATCTCTCAACCTCTCCCGTTTTTTGTATACTTTTTTTATTGTACTTCAGTCTTCTTAGTCATAGCGTGCTGTAATATAACCTAACGACTTCCTCGACACATTTACTCGAAGAAGCAAATACAAGAAGATTTTTTAATTTGAACCAGTAGTCCCTAGGATTAGTAGGATAAACTAAACAATCTCTTCCATTTAATAATATTAAAGTATAGAATCTATTATACATAGATGAATCTGTTACTTCAGTCTCTCCTAGTGCTCTGTCAGTTTTCATATTTGTTTTATTTTTATTTCATCGTCTAAAACCAAATATTACTTAACAAATCGACAAAGTATAAAAAATATCAATTCAAGTGATATATCTTATAGATTAACTTATTTTCTTTATCCCAAAATATTCTATTTAAGAAAGAAAATACGACGAAATTAAATAGGTTATTATTACTAATAACCTATTTAATTTAATAATTATTTTACTAATTTCATAAGTATGAAATAAAATTAATGATTCACATAATCATTAAACAATTAGCTTAAAACAAAAACTATTGAAAAAACTCTGAAAACTTCTAAAAAGATACTATTTAATAGAAATGAAATAAGTTCTAGTAATAATATATGCAATAATACATATGATATGTAGAACCAGATTTTATATCTGTAAGGACGCAGTTGTATGAGTATAGAGGTTGGTCACCCGATATCGCGGTGTTCCCTTACACGCAATCATTGCAATTTGCTACTAAACTTCAACTGATTTTTATTTATTAGTCATGAAATTACGAAGTATACTATATTTTTTCACATATATACATTGCAATGGATATCTACAAAATTATAGTAATTTTTAATTAACCAAATAAACAGTGTAACGTTGAGTTTTAAGCCGCAATCAATGCCTTCAGAATTAGGCGGAAAGTGGGGAACGGAGTGTCTCAACTAGGTTTCCTCTGCCTACCCTGCTGTGTTCGGGATACTATAAAAATAAATGATTCCCCCTAGTGGGAATTGAACCCATAACATTCGCGTTTAAAGTCATTTTTTGTCAAAAAGTCAATAAACATTTGGCACATTACAGCGAGCTTAGTGGACCGCACAAACAGATTTGTATTTGAATTATTCATCGTCGTTTCAGTTTTGGTATGTAGGACATTCTACTTTTTTCCGGCATTCATATAAATTCGACTTGCGTATCTCTATCGAATTGAAGTTAAACTTTTTTTATTAATATAATTGTTCGTACCCGATTCTAGATTATTTATGGGCCAGTGTTGTCTTTGTGTCAGGCCCAATGTCTGCGGCTTGTGGTTGTGAGCCACCATTGAGGTTGATTTCCAATTTCTACTATACAAATTTAGGTCATATTATTACCATATGACAGCAAAGAACGAAAACAATCCAGGAGATATTTTATTATTAACATTGAATCCTCATACTATGAATGTAATTGAAAACAATTTTTTTTATTACTTTTAAGACAAAATGTATTTAAATACTCTAATATTATAAATTAAACATGCATAAAATATACAGATATAATAATGCACTGAATGCCACGCTTTGCCTCGTCGGCGCATTTACTCGAGTCGAAATTGAACCCACAGTCCGTCGCGTTTATATTAACAGGCGCCACGGCGGGCCTAATATTTTTTTATGTGCATAAATTCAATTTGTTTCGGTTAAACTCACGTGTATTCTCTTTGATGTTCATGATTGCTATTTTAGCACCTTCTGTTAACAATTTGTGTTTTAAAAAATATATGAGTAACGTTACCTAACTGTTTAAAGATATACTATATCTTAAGTAAATGGTAATATCGCTTTATTCGCCATTATATTACATGTTTATAACTCGTACATTATATTTAATACAAATTAGATTAAAATTATAATTTATTCATCCTGATAAGAGTCACGTATAAGAGCTAATAGACCTTCGCTTTTCTTTGGGATTACTTTAATTGAAAATGAGTACCGTGGCAAATCCCAAGATCTAAATAAAATCAATAATTTACATAAGAAATATTGAATGATATATATATTCTGATGTAGTTCTTCCACTTGACCTGAAAACCTTCCGAAACTTGGAAATCGCTATTTCCCAGGGCAGGCCGTCACAATGGATACGTAATTTGAATGCGGTTTCAAAATGTCTAGGCTTCAAATACCTTGCTTTAGAGGTGAATATACCTAATCGTACCAGTCGTCGTATATAAGGTCTACAATTATATGCAGAAGAAAGTAAAATTTTAAGAAAATTAAATTGAAATTTAAAAAAATAAATAAAAGTGCAAAATTTAGGGTGTTGAAATTCGCCGTGGCGCGGTGCGTGCCTTATCTTATAACGTGATACTTGGGGCGTGCGTTTACTTTCCCCTTTTACTACACTATAAAAAAACATGAATAATACAAACCACAGTATTTAAATGTAAGTAATATCTTTAAATGTAAATATTAAATTTGACTTTACGTATATTTCGGTAACAAATATACTTGAAAATTCGTGTTGCTATCGGTTGTTGGTGAAGCTTCCAATTTGAATAAGCGGGCCGAAAGGTGAAGCAATTACAATTTCTACAGGAAATATGAAACGTCAGATTGCGCAGAGGATGGAGCTCGATGAAATTGCGTTAAAATTCAGTTCAATGTTCGTAATCGAAATAATATTTACTCTTTTCGAAATCTGTATATTTAAAATAAATATTAATAAATGTAATCTGTTCATATCAATAAAATTGAAGTGTTCGATACTTAAACACAAACAAATTATTTTTTTTTGTCTGTCTATTAAATACGATAACTTTTAAGAGCAAAAACAATTACTATTCGTTTAAAATAATATAATATAATTCAAGCGGGCGAAGACGCGGACGGACCACCACGCAGCCTATAATATAACAAAAACAGTAAACAATGTGTTTGTCCATATTAGGTAACTGATTTTTTAAATGTCTGCCTGTTTTAAGTGCAGTTAAATTATAATATGTAACAATGGAATGCCGCCATAGCAGATGTTCAGTATGGCAGGCATTTCTCAGAAACGGAATATAAAGATTTGGAATATCTGACGAACGGCCATAGACTAGCTACAGTTTGGAAAGAAGGAAGTGCCATATTAGCAAAACATGTTCAATTTTGTAGGCAATTTTCATTAACAACAAATATATTAAAATTTGAATCTTTTGTGGTAGTGTAACTATAATATTTCAATAGTAGGTACATTTTGTCTCGCTTCCGTAAAATAAGGCGCGGGGTTGAGTTCCGCAGACAATGTCTCGGTTTTTTGATGGTGCAAACGAAGTTGCGGTCGTCCACTACCATATAAATAAAAAAAACTATTATATATATTTCTTATAATTAAATCATATAATCTAATGGTTTGTAATAGTTTGAGTTTTGCCAAAATCTTTATCAAAATATTTTAAATATTTTTTACATGTATAATTTTACTGATGGCACTACTGTGTCCTTAATAATTATGAGTTCTTGAGTTTTACATTTTATGAATAAAAAAAAATATTGTAATTAAGTTTAAAAATACTAAAACTAAATAAAAAAACGTATTAATTGACATACTAACGTATCGATTATATTTGGTAAAATCCAATTATGACAGACGAATGTCTCTAGGTTTATGAGCACGCAAAGCATAAAGAAATAAATTGGTTTTAGGAGGACGCCATCGGGCCAGACGCTGTGACGCCGAGGCCTATAGCGCCCTTCGCATATTGATGACTACTAAAACATAAGTAACGGCTTTCTGCTGGATATTGATGAAGACTAGTTTTAGGTTTTAAATATCTCCTTAAAATTAGGTAGACTGTAAAAAAGGATTAAAATTTGAAAATGCGTTTTTAATTTATAGTAACAAATAAATTAAAGATGACTTGTTTTTTTTCGTTTAAAAGAACACAATAAAAACTAATCGAAGATGGAATATTTTTTCTTTAGATTTAACTACAGAAAAAAATATTTAGTGTTTGATAAGAAATAAACAAAAGTCTTACTAAAATCGATATTGTAATTACTACCGATCTTACCTATCGCAGTAGCTCCGAATTCAATTAGCGAAGCAGGAGGATTGTTCCCGATAGTCGACGACTATCACTCCAATTAAAAACAGTTAAATTTAAAATATAAAAGTTATAATAAATGGCGTTGAGTTTCGCCATTCATCAATCGGTGCCTTCAGAATTCTGCGGAAATTCGGGAACAGAGTGTCTTAACACTAGGTTTGCCCTTTGCCTACCATGCTGTGTGCGGGATACAGCGTGAAGCTGATTTAATTTTCGATTTTAAGTCATAATTAAAAAAGCTCAACTCAGTCGTGTTGAACGAGCTTAATATTTGCTGGGAACTATGAGAATATTTCCACGCGTAATAAGGGGACCTGGTGGAACGTCAAAGTTGCAAACATCTAACGGTGCAACGAATCGTGACGGATTAAGCCTGAAACCCTCTCATCAAGTGCGAAAGCCTCAGCCAAGCTTTGAGGCTTTGGTTACTTTGGTAAAATAAAAGGAGATCTTATACGGAGATTGGTAACATTTATTTGAAATTGAGTTGAATTTACTAAATTATTATATAGACAACAATTATGAAAATTCAGTACCTACTGTAAACAATATATACAAACAAATATTATTAAACAATAACCTTGATTTAAATAAACTCGAGTTTTAGCTGCATTAATTCTGAAATAGAATTATAATGATATAAAAAATTGTTTTCTTTTCTTTTTGTCAACCCCAGTTTGTTATAAAAATGAAAAGAACACTTTTAGACTGTAGACGTTGATGACGTCATGCCACTCTATATAGCGGAACTAAGTTGTTACAAAATTGTAGAATTTCTGAAGCTTTTACTTTGTATATATTTTATTTTGTAGATCAGAATTAATTGACGGAAAAGGCTGTCGAGACCACGATTCGAGGTCGAGGTTCGATTTCCACTCGGGGGAATAATTATTTTTATTTTCTCACTCTGGTAATAAGTAAAAGCGCAGCGTCGAATTGCGCCACTCAAAACCCAATGCCTCGAAAATTGGGCGGTGCATGAGGAACGTAGTGTCTTAAAACTAGGTTTCCTCTGCCTAACCTACTATATGCGGGATACAATGCGGGATACAGCGTGAAGCTTTATTGGAATGAATTTGTTGAATATAAGATTGTTTCTAAAAGCAGTGTTCATAGTAATAGTGTTCATATTACTTCAACTGACTATATGATTTTTATTCTTGTACCATATAAAGCACGGATTTATTTTTTGCAAATATTTTCTCAAAAGCTTAAAGTTTTATTCTCTAAAGGTACGAGTAATTTTTAGCGACAGAAAAAAAGTCTTTGTCTTATAAACGTTGGGATAATATTATCTGTGGATTTTATACCGGTAAAACTTTGGGGCTGTAAACGACAAAGCCGTAAGGGCGCAGTCGGGTAGGTCGATAAAAGTTATTTAATAACAAGAAAACCTCTGCCTCCAGCGGCGGAGTTTCCCAACATATTACTAACACATTCATTTTTTTTAAATGAAACAGAAATGCTTGATGTTTCTAATGTATGGTCGTCTTTTAATTAAGCTTTAGTTTAATTATTGCATTTATTTTTTATAACAAATATCGTTTTAGGGTCCAACTTAAAAAAAAAGTCGCGTCTCAAAAGTGTATAGTATCCCGTGGACCTACAGTTATGAAATAAAAGTGAGAACATACAGTAAAAATGGATGGATTTATGTTTATATTACAAAGAAAAATTATTATCTGTAACTTATAACTGTAGTTCATTTTATACAAACGTAGAACACACGCCCTTGAACCTAAGTTTGTCAATTTTTATAAATTGTACTTTCTGTTGACGATACAATCTTGAAATTTTAGGGAACCCTCCGAAGCGAAGCTCCGAAATTTTGGCGCTTTTGACCGGTTTTTAAATAAATTGAGTAATTCTCGGTATACGCTCGCCTACCATCTATAAAAGCTGCGAATGTGCTGTGCCAAAATTGGAATTTAAAACTACATACACATGGCGTCTAGCACTAAAGTTTACTCAGTATGAAATGAAATATATAACTATGGCCATAAAGCAACGTTATATCATGTGTGCAATTGTTACAGTCTATATAAAATACAGTAATATAATGTTGTAAAAGAAACATTTAGTTCAATGTCTCAAGAATTCAATGCCTCTAAAATTCGCCAGAAAATGGGGAACGGAGTGTTTTAACACTAGGTTCCCTCTACTTACTCTAGTGTATGTGGGATATAGTGTATGTATGCTAAGAAAAAAAAACATTTAAGCAATAGTAATTGCAATTGAGTGTATGAAAAAACCTTTCAGCATTGCTTTGTAGATGAATACATAAAAGCATTTGCAATATTCGCAGCTATATTGCTCGATCCGTTTTCTTAGTATCGATTTCATGGATATAAACAGCGGGGGTCTTTTCTCCATACGCTGTGAGCCTACAACGATGCCAATATATACAAGTATTGTTTCGTGTAAAACGCCCTGAGCTTTAGACTTGATATTAGTATTTTCCATTACTTATGCCGTTTGACGTAGCTGTGTAACTACTGCCATATTTTATATACAGCTTCACGCTGCGGTCCGCACATGGAATGGTTGGCAGAGGGAACCTGGAAACCTAGTGTTAGGACACTTCCGTTCCCCACTTTACGTCGAATTCTGAAGGTATTGCGTTCTGCGCGTCTGGAAGCATTGGGATGGAAGTGGAAGCAACTGGAAGCAACTGCGAAGCAAAGCTCGCCTCCGCGCTTGGCCTCGACACCAGAAGGAAGAAATGGAAATATAAATTTAAATAAATATTTCATTCTGTCGAGTTGGGATCGAACCCACGACCAATCGCGTTTGTTATTACACTTTTTGCCCCTGCGCAAGGACTGGCCTCTTATATAGTTTTATTACATTGAAAAGTTATTTAAATTAGTTACGAGTGTAGGTGTAGTATAATATTATGTTTTAATTATTCATACTATATGTAGGTATATATATCTATGTCTAGAATGCTATCACCCACTGACAACTAACTAACATACATTTAATAGGACAATTTACAAAGGGTTGAAATTAGAATTCAGAAATCAAGACCCAAACGGAGATATGTAGCAATTATATGCCGAAACTTTGTGATTCTAGTTAAAATTTGAATTGGTGTTTGAAATTTAATGACTTTTATTTATTGTTACAATTTATATAATATATATTTTTTGTAATTTCTGCAGATATGCCAAGTATATAATTCAAATTTATCGCGAAAAATCGTAAAGTACAAACAAAGAAACTGACAAACTGCCAAATGTAATTTAATTTTATTAATAAACTGTTAATCTAGAGGCGTATTAAAGCTTCAGTTAGAACATATATTAATAAATAGGCAGGTAGGTATACCTGCCTCATAATTAGGTAATTTACATAATAACGAACGCTTAATGAAGATATTAAAAGGAAAACCGAATCTTGTCGTCGTACATTTTACGATATTTTAATTGTATATAGCCATTACGCTAAAGGAAGAGAAATAATGTAATATTTACTTTAAAAAACAGCATTTTAATACTACAGCTATATCGATTTAAGTGTATTTAGTATTCAAAATCGATTTCATTTAGTTATTCATTCATAGATTCGTCAATTACAGCAATTTCACTAGCATCAAAAAGTTTACACCCAATTACGGAAATAAAATGCGTAGTAATTAAGCTTGAAGTCAACAGGCTTCGAGAGCAAAAAAGAAATTTGATTAAAAATTTTCCATTTAGGAATATTTATTTGTGCAATATAAACGTTTTTTTGTAAAGTTCGTTAGTATCGCTGTTGTTAAAGAAAAATATTATTAATAATAGTCTTCAAGGATATTTTCCATTTAATTCCACAACCCCGTCACTATAGTAATAAGGACTGACAAAGTAGCTTAAACCAATGTTTCTCAAACAATTAAAATGTTTTTATAAAACAAACGTATTGCAAACAATTTGCATTACACTTGTAATAAACAGTAAGAATGCTAGGGTGTGACTCTCGAATATTTTTAAATGAAATCGGGTTTACGCTGTATGCCGCACACAGCAGGGTAGGCAGAGGGAACCTAGAGTTAAGACACTCCGGTTCAAACTCAACGGCACCTTTTGCCTTGACACCAGAGCGAAGAAATGAAAATATACATTTACATAAATATTTCATTTCCTCGAGTGGGGATCGAACCCACGACCAGTCGAATTTACAGTCACACTTTGTGCCCCTGCGCCGACGACTGGCCCAAATATTTTTAGTAGTACCAACATTTGTTTAGACTTTTATATCAATTTAAATTCATTTAGATAACTAGAATAGGCTTGAAAGTCCCGCAGTCTCCACACAAATGGGTCAATGACAGATCCGCTGAGAATAGAACTGACGCCCGAGGGGTAGATTCTATTGTTGACTATGCATTGAAGTAGAGATAGTATTATCAGTGCTTTTTTTTGAAAATATGAATAAATTCTAACAATCTCTTTATAAAGCTAAGACTATTGTCAATTAAGTTCTTACTAGAGCTGTTAAATATTAATTGTATAATTGAACAATTTTAATATACGATGTGTAATGTTTTTGAGATAAAAAAATTGGTTAAATGTGAGTCGGAGTCGCCGAGGCTTCCACGCCGATCCCAGGATTGTAAGTCAATGGGAAGTACAACTTATAAAAGTTGATAAACATAATTTAACTCGATACTCGGACTCGGATAACTAGGACAACAAGAAAGAAAGTGATCGTATCCTTATAGGCTGTACCTCAAGGTATGGAAACGTAAAAAAGTTAAGTTTAAAAAATTATACATTCTTATCATAGCAAATCTTAATAAATGATACTGAACTCATTCCACTCCACTCTTCTGTTTACTTATAAAATATAAACAGAGAAATGATTTTCATATTCATATTTCATATTCAAAAATATTTATATTTCATTTAATGACAAAAAACTGAACTTTAAAAATATAAATTCTTTAAATAAAAGAAAAATGGTCCATTATTTCTGATACCAAGAGATTTAACATGTAAATGAACATCTGAATTCAAACTGTAAATTGTGGGCATTGTTCACGTTGGCATCTTTGCCAGAATAATAATAGTGGTTTGTGTGTCTCCAAATAAAAACAATACAGCACTTTGCTAGTCTTATTGACCTGTAAACACAATTACCCAGGCCCCAGGCGTGGCGTGAGCCAGGAGCACAAGCGTGTATGTAAACGCGACAGGTCGTGGGTTCGATTCCCATTCGAGGAATGAATAATTTTTATTAATATTTTTATTTCTTCGCCCTGTCACCAAGACAAAAGCCTAGCGTTGAGTTCCGCGACTCAAAATGCAATGCCCCGAAATAATCGGCGAATAATGGGGTGCGGAGTGTCTTAACACTAAGTTTCGTTTGTGTTATCTGCTTACCCTGCTTTATACGCGACAGTGTACGAGAAAGAAAGTCTACGAGAATAAAGAAATTATTAAATTAAACTTCTATTTTTTACTTCGGCAGCGTCCACTGATATGGAATAATGCAAAAGAATATTCCGTTTACTTTGTATTCTTTAAAACTTATCTTTTTAATAAATATGACATTATAATACTCTTAATGTAACTTGCAGATAATATTATCCAAGACTAACCTTTGTTAGAAGTGAGAGCCATTTACGTTTATTATTTTAAGATAATTTTATTTATTAAACGAGTCCCGGCTACAGCAAACGCTCGTTTAAGTAATTAAATTGTTAGTGCCTGCGCCCGTTGTACGGCGTACAGCTCTCAGTGCCACAGGAGGCTTACGATGTACACTTTTGTATGTTAATGTTGACTTTATCAGCATGTTGTTCATTTGTTCTGCATGCAAATGAAGCTTTTCTTTCTGAATGTATACGAAATTTGTATTTGTATATCTAAATAGCTGCTTTTATTTATTTTTTTCAGCTCCACGATGTATCTCGCAGGATAGGCAGAGGGAACCTAGTATTCGGATTTTCCGTTCCCCAGTTTCAATTAATATAATATGTACATTTTCTGCGTAAAAGTAGAGAGGTACTTAGAGTATAATAAAAATATTTTTTTATACTTTAACCCTCTATTTAAACTGTTATTTTATGTTATAATAGCTATATGTTTTTTATTTCTCCATTCATAAATCTACGCTTGAATCCTTGATTTATTTGTTAAAATTACTAATTCAGAACAACTATTAACAGCTCCTTTTTAAAAAAGGTATAAAACAACATATATAAAAAACAACATATATAAAACAATTGCACAATTATTGATAAAACGTTATATTATTAAAAAAAAAAAATCTAATTATTTACTATATTATCAAAATCTAACATTAAAGGATGAAGTGAGCTACAATCATGGTGTTTCATACAAAGTAGGTCGGTTTACTAAGGCGCGTCTAACTAGCTACGAGTAGCTGCGAGTCAAGCCCCAGCCACGACTGGGTGCAAGTTTTGATTTCAATCCTAGCTTTGACTGCCAATCTAGGATCCTGGCTTTTGAAATTTATAGTTAACTTTTGTTATTATTATTATACTATTGCAGGAGCAGTAGGGTGTGACTATAACGCGATGGTCGTGGGTTCGATCCGCACTAGGGTGAATGAATTATTATTTATTAATATTTTCATTTCCTCGCTCTGGCGCCAATTTACAAAAGGCCGGCATTGAGTTCTGTCACTTAACATGCAATTTCTCGAAAAATTCAGTGGCAAGACATTCTGTTCCCCATTTTCAACTATTTCAAATTGTCAGTTTTTATAAAATGAAGATTTTCATATTTTATCATGGAGGTTCCATATATTCTTTTTAAAGTAACATACATTAATAAATTGACATCTTCGATCATTTCGGTTATTGACTTTAATAAATTGGCATCACAACTTTGAAAAATAAAACACTTTTTATGCGGGAGTGTATTCACGTTCCCTTCTCTCGTTTCCGTGAGCCAGTTACAAAATATAGGTCTTCAACCTCGTAAAATTTACATAAGTATATGTAAAGGTTTCAATCAGCTCTGGTACGATTTTTCAGCGTGGCTTTGTGTTATTATTTTCTTTCCTTGCGAACGGAATATTCCTTGCGAAGAATTTTTTAAATTGACTACTCCTTTTATAGATTTTATTCGATTTCCCTACTGTACCTAACATGTGATGCTATGAACGTAGAATATAAATGACCTTATATTTAGAATTATTTCGTAAATACTTTGTACGAAGAACGAGCTTAATTTGTATAACTTTAAAACTCTTAGCGTGACTTGATGCAATTCTTTAACCTCAGTTATCCTTTTATGGCAACAAATACTAAATCATTTCTTATTTCTGTTAGCTTTATTTCGTAAAAATAATTTTAAAAATATAATACGTGAAAGACCCCCAGTTTCTAAATAAACTTATCCGCAAAGTAAGAATAACACACAAGAAGAATAAATTATGTAATTTATTTAAGTAGGTAGACATATTGTGCGTATTTCTGAAACTTAACGAAGCCTTTCAAGAAACAACTCTGTTACAAAGCGTGAGACGTGAAAAGACATAGCCTACGTTTGCGGTCTATCAAAGACAAACCTTTACATAACTCGACCACACTTGAAGCCGACTGTTTCTAATCTTACGCAATTTCCTCTAATGATTTCTTTTGTAGCTATAGCATCTTGCTATTCATATATTTAATTAATAAAATAACAAATAATTTTCTATTTGGTTATAATAGATAAAACTTTATTTTTCAACCTGCTTCTAATATAAACACTGATTGAAAAAAAATACAATTGCAAATTAAATGTTATTTCCCATGACAAAGCCCATGGGCTATAGAGGCTTGTGTATAGCCCAATTATATCTATTTAGAGAGAACATTAATTCTATTTAGCACTATAGTGTAAAAGAGACAGATACACATCACCACGTGTTAGACAGGGACAGACGTGTCAGTCTAGCTATCTAGACATCGTGGGAGTGCCGAATGATTATGGATTTTATATAATTTTCCTTCGCTCGTTTAACATAATATTATGTTGTTCCCACACTGATTTAGCTTTTCAGAACATCACTTTAATCATACGCCTTTTCTTTTGGATTGTATAGAAATATGAATAACATACTTGTATTTTTGGAACCCAAGTAGTCACTTTATGCATCAAACATGAATAAATTTGTCAAATATTTTAAGCATTTTATTCTTTAAGCGTCTTCCTTATATTATTATACACTAGATATCGAGAAATAATTGTTATGACAATCTATTTTATCTAATTATATATTTTCTCATCTCCTTCCATTGTGGCACTCCAAACTTTGGAGTCCTAAGTATTTGAAAAAAACAAACTTAACGTTTGTCTAAATATATTTAAATTTAATCTAACAAGACCATGCATAGGATTATGATGATTACGTAAATTATACAGAAATATAAACACTGCGTCACTGCAATGACTTCCTTCGCCCGACCGTTAAGAAATATTTCTTTATCATTAACCATCTCATCTTTATTTACAAGGTAAGCAAAGTCAACTTCGTGTTAAGAATTCTCACCATGTCTCTTTCACGTAAGATTTAAACATGTAAAATATCAAGACAGCCTGCCTATCTTCTCTTAAAATAATTTTAATGTTCTCCAGAGCCCAATGTTAACTTCATAGAGAGCTCTTAACCGTTTCTATTATGAAAGCTTAAAATGCACTGGACTGGAGTACGGAAGCGTGAAGTGAAAAGTTCCGTTTTAAAGAGTTCGTTATTATACTGTGGTCATTTTTGGAGTGGATGTCATTAATGTTGCTATTAGTAAAAATATTGTGTATGAATAATTTACTAACATTGTTTTAAGATAATGTATGTAAATCTTTTATAGGTCATTGCTGTCTTAATTATTTGTCAATATTTTTCTATTAAATGATTATATTTATTGTCTCAGCATATCAAAATATTTGTACTTGCTCAACTATTACTATATTAGATATAGAATGAGCTCACAAAAATGATAGAACTACCCTCATCCATCAATATACGCCACATTCGCAAAAAAGTATGAATTGGATAAAAATATTAAGTTGTTAACATATTAAGTTTTTGTAATTATATAAGTTGTATTTTCAAAATTCTATTTCAAAAGTAAGTGAACTTTTAAGTAATCAATATTTTTTCACAGTTCTATTTTAAATAAACTACTACTTTACTAGGTCACACACTGGCCGGCGATATTTGAATACCCACCCCATTTGACTAAGACTATGAATAATTGTGTCAAGCGAAAATTGCTCTTAAATGATGCTAATACGATACAAAGTCGAGTGCCCTTTAAATATTTAAGTTAATAGTGCTGCGTGGATGTAGAACCCTAGTCGATAAGGGGTGGTTATATTTCACACTTGTCCAAGCCGTAATACAATTCACGCTAAGCACTGTAAAATGTTCCATACTAATTACATTACTTTGTTTTATATTCATTCTGTGATATATATTTTTATATATTTGTTTTCTTTCTTAGGTACTAAATTACCTCTTGGAGTGTTCGATTTATATATTTTATATAAATGAACAGGCAGAGAAATGTTTGTATGACAATTTAAAAGTCTTGCATTTTGAAAAATTATACGTCCTAACTGTTATTTAACGTTTCTGTACAAATTTAAAATGTCAATCGTTTTTTTGTAGCTTCTGTGTAGGGTAGTAGGGTAGTAACCTAATGTTAAGACACTTTCGTTCCCCATTTTCCCCGTCCTCGAGTAGGAATCGAACACACAACCTGTCGCGCTTACAGTCACAGGCTTGTGCTCCTACGGCACGACTATAACTAAATAATTCAGTATAAAACATTGAAGAATAAGAAGAATAAGTGAATATAAAGAATTGAAGAATAAGACTAATCGATTCAGATGTCTTTACGATATCGTAAATCAAGGAATAAAAGTACCAGACAGAACGCATAAAGAAATAACCAAATAAAATTATAGCCTGTCATCTTCAATATTAGTTATATCTCAATTTCTTGTTTCCCATACTATATTTTTCCTTTTTCTTGTAACAAACTGAAATATTTTACGCACCGTCACTTTGTTGTGTATTGAAATTGACACGTAATTTACGCTTTTGTATCTTAATGGTGTATACGTTGGCCTTTGCTGAGTTGATGTTTTAAAAGCGATGTTCGTAGGTTTGATACCCAATAGAAGAGATTTTTTTTATTAAGATCTGGTACACAAAACGCGGCCTTAGGTTCCGCTACTCAAAAGGCTAAATGTGGAGTGACTTAGCACTAGAGACTCTGAGCTAATATGCACAGGCCTACCTATCTAAACCTCTAAAAATCTTTTACGAAAAATTATTTATAACAGAAATATTCTTAATATTTTTGCATAAGCCCATAAATAAAAAAAATAAAAACAAATAAAATATAAATTTCAATATTAACATTATAAATTACTAGGTAGACATTCTACGCGGCTTATGCAGCATTTATGATAGTTATTTTACCGCGCCGGACATCGTATGCAAATAGACCTGACATACAAGCGTGATAAATATCCCCAGGACCTAGCGAAGCTAAAAAACGCTTTAAATATTATAAATATGAATATATCGGAATAGCAGTTTATAAAGTTGAACACATTTTTTTACTGCAATATTATTTTATCTGAATCTATTGTACGTAATAGTATTTTTTTTTCAGCTTCACGCTGTATCCCATGAGGTAGGATAGCGGAAGGGAGCCTAGTGTTAAGAAACTCTATTCACTTTCAGCTGAAGTGACAGTGGCAGTGTTTTGTTTTATCGGAGAGGGAAATAAGAAACAATTAAAATGCAATAATTCCCCCGAGTGGGAATATAACTTACACCCATCCCGTTTTTAAACAGATACTGTGCAACTGGGCCGTCACGTCAATTTTTCCATGACAACTAGGAGAACTGCCTACCATACCATATTAGACAACTTTTGCTAACCTGCTATTTCCTTATTCATTAAACTTTAGCTGGTCTATTATAAGTGCTTCGTTAGATGTTCTATTTCTATAATTTTTATATGTCAACGATCACGCTCAACTATTTTTACTAAGACGATATTTTTATAGTTTAACTGAATTGCATTGGCTCTACATGAGATGGGCCAGTTTTCAAAATTATTTATTGTATAGATCTTTTCCAAGGCTAATATATACCAAAATATAATAGGCTAATATATACCATATATGTATATACCAAAAAAAGTTTAATTCAAATCCGTCCACTAGTTCAAAAGATATGCGTGTTCAAATAGACAGAGAATATATTTACATGTTATTATCATTGTTTTTTGTTTCTCTGATTGACTGACTCCTTTTTACTGTATTATTATATTATAGAAAATATATTTTTAAAATAGTCTTTAAAATAATCAACCGTGATATTAAAGTAAAGAAATATATTTTTTGATGAATAGTGTATAATTTTGAATATTATACACTCGAGTATGAAGAGAATTAAATAAATTCTTTTCACATATTTTAAAAATGTTTTTAAATTATAATATTAATTAAATATAATTAATATGCTTTATATTTTATGTTATGGGATTGATGTATTACGTAGTCTGTTCTAATATTTGAATTTTAATATGAAAATAATCTCCTGTGAAACCATCTACAATTATTAATAAGCTTATTAAATTACACCTGTCGTTAATATCAATACTAATAATTAATACTCGCAATTGGGTTGACCCACAAATGTGGTATTATTAATAATTTACTAATGTACTATTTATTATTGATTACTATTTAATTATATGGATGGATGGAATGCTGCCGCTATTCTAGTCAAAGTTAGGTAATCGAATTGATCTCTGGATGCCCTCAAGAAAACAAAGGTCGTATTAATAATGTAAGAATTAACGAACCTAACTTTTTCAGCCAATAAGAAAAAGTTCATAATATACAGGTATTTTATGATGCGAAACATCGAAAGATGGATTATGGCTTCGTTTCGCTAAAGTTTTGATTGTACCTGGAGTACCTTAGGGAGTCATATAACGGCTGTGTAAAAGCAATGGAAGCAATCAATATGGCGTATTATAATTTGAAAATAATATTTTTTAAATAAATAATTGTTAAGGTATAGTCCTAATATTTTTTAGCTGTAGGATGTATTCCGCAGATAGGCGCGGGTAGGCAGGAGAAACCTGGCAAACTAGTGTTAAAACACTCCGCTCCCCGTTATGACACTTACGGTAACCACTTTCCACCACAATTATTGAGACATTTTGAGTTGAGCGGCGGAACTCAACGCCGCGATTCGCCTCGACATCAGAGCGAAGAAATGAATATATAAAATATCATATCATATCGTTTATTCGTAATATTGCCTACACATTATTGTTTTGTTTACCACTCACAAAGATTATACTGTTTGTGTAGACCTAATACTTCGATTACCTTCCAGAAAACAACAATGACGCTCGTCACTCACTTTAAATACATATATCTTATTGGCTCGGCCTTGTTTAATTGTTTCAATAAATATTATTATATACATACATTTGTGTATGAATAATTTAAATATTCTTAATATTAATAATTAGTAACAAATAATATATTGATAGTTACTTTCATAAAGCCCACAAGTGAATGACTGTACTGTATTGAACGCGACTGGTTGTGAGTTCGGTTCCCTCTCGAGGAAATGAATATTTCCATTTCTTCGCTCTTCGCGCACCGAGGCAAAGCGAAGCGTTGAGTTCCGCCATTCAACGAGTAATGTCTCCAGAATTCGGCGGAAAGTAAGGAACGGAGTGTCTTAACACTGGGATCCCTCTGCCTATCCTGCTGTATGTTATTTCATAAATCTCTTGGAAAAACTTGAGGTATGTTTCTCCTTTTGTTGGTCTCAATTTTCATTAATGCCGAGTAAGCCTCCGAATTACGTCGTCTAATTCATTTTTGTTTGACCTGACTTTACTTTGAGCTTCGCTTTTTTAAATAAATATTAAGTAAACTAATTTCGTACTGTACAATGCATATTAAAAATATTAATGATGAGCATAAGTGTTTGTTTTTTGTCAGTGTATTTATTTAGGTCATTTTTCTTTATTGAGTCTAGGTTTTATATAATCTATCTAAAAGTTATTTATTCAATGAATGAATATAAAACACAACAAAAAATAATAATTATTAAGACACATAAAAGAACAGAAAAATAAGTATAAAGCTTCAGTCCACTCTTACATATTATATATTTGGCTCTACTAAAATTATTCTACTACAACCTACACTACTCTGTTAAACGTAGCGTATACATTAATTAATTTCTGCACGTTTTGAAGCAAACTTCAGCTCTTTTAAACTCGGCTTTTAGAGAGTAAAAATATGTAACATTAGAAATACTTACTTATTATGAACGTTATCTGCGACAGTTTCTTAATTGGAGCAGTAAAAATAAAATTGAAAGTTCTCTCACGTTTTTCAAGTTAACTTCTCGTGTTGAATATTTAAAAAAAATATCTTGCGCATTTCCAAGCTTTCATTAGAGGGAGAGAGAGAGAGTTTCGGCAATATCACATGGAATGAAAGAAAATGAGTAAATAAAAATGCTAGTTATATAAACTTTTATCTGTTACTTTACTTTCTTGTATGTATTATATAAATAACACAAACAATATTAGCTTAATCTTTTTAATTATATTTTTAAAGCGAAAATAAGAACTTTTAGGTATAATAATATAAAAGTGTTTTGTAGTGAGTGCCATACAAGTAATGTAGGTCAACAATTACCAAACCCGCAAATTACTATTATTAATATAAATAAAAATAATAATATAAATAAACATTATGTCAGTACAATATAAAATGGCAAATATATATAAACTTATTATCGTTATATTGATTATATTATATTAGAAGTTGGGAAGCAGTGAGTGCGGTAAAGCCGATGTAGGTAAGACAAGGGATGTTTACTAAGGGCCCATTGTAAGCGTCCTGTTTGATGCTCGAACTGGGGTTGAAGTGAGGAACGGTGTCGGTACTTTCATATTGATTTTGCTTGAAATAGATATTGCGATGATTGGAAATGTCTTTATGTTAAAATAAAATTATTTTATCAACTAAAGTAACAATGAGAAAAGTTTCGTCTCAGTTTATAGCAAAGTCCTTAATTTAAAAGAAAGCAGGGAACGGAGTGTCTTAACACTAGGTTCCCTCCGCCTATCCTCCTGTGATTTATTTTGTTTTATTATTTATTAAATTGCAAAGATAAAAATTCTTTTAAAATTCTTTATAAAGACATAGGTTTTTAGATATTGAGTGCGGTAAAATCGCGGTTGGTAAGATAAGAAATGTATATTGAGACTCCATTGTAAGCGCTTTATCCGCCGGAACTTTATGAAAAATAAAAAAGATTACAAAGTATTTTTGAAAGTAATATTATGATCTATTGTAGTCAGTGGTTGCTAGCAGGAAAGAGACGAATATGGTAATTAAATAATATACCTAGGTATAAAAACTATTGAAACTTCATTCCGCCAGGCATATCTTTTTAAAATATTAAATTAAAAATAATACAAATGTAATATTTCAAGAAATTCTAAACTTAACCTCGAGTTCTAACCAGAAACAAGTGTCAACTATCAGCGCGTATCCTGTTTGTGAAACTTCTTTCAAATAGAACACCTACTTTGGTCGACTTGGACGTTTACTTTATTAAATACCTCCACCATTCCTTACAATTCCGACCTATTTACAGAGAGCCTAAGAAATAAATGTCGCTTATATTACTTTTGTGCGCAATATAACCCACCTTTACGAAGCAGGCCCGACAACTTTATCAGCGCAGTTTTACAGGATACCTCGTCGTATCTACGAGTACTTGCTTTGTAACTTGACTTCAGAAGCAATTACAACTTTTTTAAAAGGATGGCGAGGGAATGCTATCGGAACGGTCCTATGTCTATAGAAGTTAGATTTAATAAATATTTGGCGCTGATACTAACATAGCTATGATAGGGATGTACCTATCGGTACTTTAGTTGGATTATCTTACGATTGCGGTGGTTACGGCACTTTGTGGTTAATGTTTTTTGCATTTTCCTTTTATATATTTAAGGAAAAAAATGTATTATACTATAATTCTTATTATGAGAAAATAAGCTGGTAACATACAAATAAATCCACCAATAAATCTATTTAACATAAATAGAGCTGTATGTCGTTTTTCAAATTTATGATAAGTGTTGTGGAAAATTTGCTGATACCATTTACGAGAAAATCTATTCAAGCACTACACTGTTGGGCGACAGAATAGACTTGGAATTCTATGGCGCGGTCTCGGAAGAAATAGCCTTTGATGGGTGCTTCTGTCGACAGAGAAAATCAAAATAAATAGCGTACAGTATATTTCCGACAATTTATATTTTATATGGATGTAATTAATCTCAATTTTCCTGAAAATCCTTCCCTCAATTATATAGTTTATCTATGTTTAAAAGTAAGTTATTATCTGTGGATATTAAAAAGAATGATTTGTAAAACATTCGTTCATTCCTTGTGACAGCTAAAAAGGCATGACGAATATAATTATTATCTGAATTTTCCTTGTAAAAATTGAGTAGCAAAAAATGTAAATTCTCGCCGGACCCATTCTAATGAGATTGCGCAATAGGCAATGTAGACTGTAGCTACTTATAATATGTCCTTGTTTCCCTTTGATGTCTCACCATACCTACAGCTGATATTTAATCGTAAGAATAGTTAATTTAGAAATGTAGGTTGGTGTTTCTTTACAATTGCACTCATAATGAATAGAAATATGATACAGTACTTCTGTACGTCTAGCGCGTGACGATGCTCAGCGTCAGGTGACAAGAACTTCTATTCACGTGACGTTCTAAAAGATTGTATTGAAATATGCTTTGGATAATAAGACTGTACTTTCGAATATACAGGGTGGAATTGTCAGCACCACTTTAAATGAAAACCACAGCTTTAACTACTCTATAAAAGCCTAATATAATTCGGAAAAAAAATAATTCCCAAAAATAAAAAAGTTATTTTTCCAAACAAAATAAATAATAAAATTAACTTTTTAAAATAAAACGCCATTTGTAATGTATAACATAGGCACGCACACACTTACCTGTCAGAGCGGCAACGTCGCACGCGTATGTGTGCGTCACACGAAATATAGGTATGGATAAAAATCGTGAAATGAAAAAAAAATCCTACGTCCAAACTGTTGAGCTACCTTGATTAATTTTTTTAGTTCTGGGTTTGAAATATTTTATCCTATATGCATATATGTTTCAGTAAAAGAAGCGCCGCCTCTTCCACTCTGTATAATCAGTAAATCTTATGATTATCGTTATGTCAATTGGAAAAGAATTAGGATTCGAATAAAAAAATGTTCAATTACTAGAAACGCTAATAAATGGATGAAACTACAAGAAATACCCTCTAGGGAACTGGGGATTGAAAGTCGGCTACGTCTTGTAAATACTTAGGTACTGTCTGAACAATGCAAACGTTCATTTATAAGAAACCACTTTATATGCATTAAACATTAAGACTGTTTTGTATGAAGCCAATAAACAGAAAAAGAATATTGGAATCGTACAAGTGTGTGACTGTAGGTAAATGCGACTGGTTGTAGGTTCGATCCCCACTCGAGGAATTAAAATATTTATTTAAATGTACATTTTCATTTCTTCGCTCTTGTATAGAGGCGAAGCGCGGCGTTGAGTTCCGCCTCTCAACACACAATGCCACCAGAAATCAGCAGAAAATGGAGAACGGAGTGCTTTAACATCAGGTACACTCCGCCTACCGTGCCATGTACGAGATACAGCGTGAAGCTCATTTAATAAAAATAATATTGTTTTAACACGTAAATACAATGGAAAAAATAGATATACATTAAATATTAAATAAAAAAAATATAAAAATATAATTAAAAAAAACATGTCAACAAAACTTCACAGCTTCAACCAACGCTACACTTCACGAACGACCACTAGAAACGAATAGATGTTGTTAGAGGAAGTATCCTCTTACAGGCTTTGTCCCTGACGTGGTCTAGCGATGCACCTACAATTGTCCCGGGTCCTTCGCCCGGAACCACCAGCCTTTAAATAACTATACCTGCAGGAGCAGCATCAGTCTCTCTGACACTTTGCGCGTTAATTAGTGTGGTGGTGTGCCGTGGAAGTTATTTAAAAATATTAAACCTTTTTTTTAAATAAAATTTTACATTATATTCTTAATCTGAAATCGTTATAACAAGACTATATTACAAACTTAACAAGATTGTGAAGCGTTCACGCAAATTTTCTAGTATTTAATTCAAGAAACATCTTAATCATTGGTCGAGTGAGTAGATAATCCAATATTATACACCGACTAACACTTTTGTAGACTACTCTACGGTACAAGCGTATTAACTTACCGCGTTATTTAAGCTGTCGGTAAGTTGCTTCGTTCGCACTTCAGCCTCTTTAATTTAATTACTCTACAGACAACATCCAGAAGTAATTTCACTGGTTAAGGAAAACGGAATGAAGGCGAATTATAAAAATTTGATGGAGGAAAAAACTTTTCACTGAATTGGAACGGTTGAAATTGTTCTGTTGAATTTATATAGGTACAGTGTAAGGCGAAGCGTTTGCTTCGTTTGCACAGGTAATGCTCACTAAAGGAATATGAAGTAAGAGGAGCTAGTATGGCGATAGTTGAATCACGACGTACTCGTACCTAATTGTTCATTGAGCTAGCCACGCCTTTAGTTTTCATTGCAATGAAAAGGAAGGACAATTGATATATATCCATTTCTTAATGATACTCGCTCTGCGTGTTGGATGTGGTTTCGGTTCCCACTCGGAGGAAATTATAATATTATATTCGAACTGTTTTTATTTCTCAATTTCAACAAGCACTATGTAGGGTTTCGCTACTCATAAGCTCTTAAAATTGAACGGAATTCGGAGAGTGAAACGTTCTCTAATTTCTCTTTGCCTTCTTTGTTGTGCAGGAAAAACGTGAATGAAGCCATTGACTGTAAATGGTGGTAAAGGTGTGAAAGGAATATTATATCATCATATTATTATCATTTCAGATAAACCAGATGCGTAGAAAAAATATAAATAATAAAAACATTTATATTATAAATACCTACGAATTGTTATCGATAGTGGAGGAAGGAACGTATTTCACGCTTTCATTCGAGTACACACACAAAGAGAAATCGACGACTCGAGATCATGTTTACCTGGTCGTGAACAGATATTTGCTATCTGAGATCGATGATGCTTAACTTAATGTACCTTCATATATATATCAACTCTGCACTCTTCTTAGATTTCGCCCTGAAAAGGTCAATCTAAAATTTCTCTCCAGAAAGCTCATAACAGTAATTAAAGTTTTATTTTTAAACGATTTTTATTGTCTTCCTCAAATATCTACTCTACTTCCATGCGGTATATTGCATGTTATTTTACATCTGTCGGAATATACGTATAATTAGCACGGTTATAGTTTTTTTTATGAAATGTTTATTTACTAAAACAGAAACTAGTTATTATTGTAGGTATTATTTACGCGGATTCTACTGTTAATTGCTGCGAGCGAAACATAATGTGTAAATAAATTTTGCTGGCAACAAAATCAATATAATAAACTAAAAATATTATCCATAGAAATGATTAGAAAGCTTCATACCTAGTGTTGTTTTCATAATAATTGGTTATATTATTTAGCGTGGGGAGCCGTCCGCGAGCGAGGCGCGCGTCGATCGATAGGCGGACAGGTTATACGAGACTACGTAAATAATGAACGTCCTCCTCGGCATCCGTGTCGGCGATCAATCGGCTGCACGTGGACCTTTTTGTTTTCATCCCCTCAGCTTTGATGCAATATTCGTTTCGCCTTTCGAATCGCTTCGCCTTTCCACTTTACACTTCATTACGTTTCGACTTTACAATGCCTTTTAGGTCACTTTTGTGCTGATTGAATTTCGGTTGAAATAGTTTGTAGAATATTACCATATTGGTACCGAAATATGCTGTTAAGTCAGGCTTATATTGAAATGAGATATGATATCTTTAATAAGATTTCTAGTTATTGTTTGTGTAACACGAGCAATTGACTAAATGAGGTAAAATCATTGTATGTCTGATTAAGAAACTTTTGTAGAAACAGCGCTAGGGAAAGAACATGAAATGTTCTATTACGATTCAATTACGTTTTATATTGCTAGAAGAAGAAAATATATTCCTTTACTTTGAAATAAACATTCATCTATTTTCCATTATTGAGTTAGCAACCGTAGCGTAGCGTTGTTCCAATTTAATCTTAGGTATTCTATATATGTAGTAATAATATTTTATAATAGCATCATTGTAAGTGTAGCACTTAACTGTAGCCAAACGTAGCCGATACTAAATTTAATATACAATAAATTTAATATTTTCTACAGTATTTTGCCGCATAAAATAAATTATTTCTCTAAATCAAGAATGTTTTTGGTTTCAGATGTACGATCTGCTTTCAGGCGGCGCAAGGATTATATATTATATAAATTAGAAATAAATCATCTTCACGCTGTATCCCACACACAGCAGGGTAGTCAGAGGGAACCAAGTGTTAAGACACTCCGTTTCCCACTTTCTGCCGAATTCTGGAGACATTGCGTGTTGAGGGGCATTGGATTGGATATCACAATTTTTAACATCTACAAATAAAACGTTTAACGAAAAAGTGTTATTTTAGCTAATGTTAAGTAAGCGAACACCTACTATTTATTCGAACAGTCGAATTTTCATCCACTTTAGGGATTGAGCTTTTCGTGTATTTGCCTTCTTTACTAAAGCCTTAGTATTTTCATACATAAACATTAAAAGGTACGAGAAGCCGCCAGCCAGCAGACAAAGTCAACAGAATCCTGCATTTTAAATGTTTTCATCTCTAAATTATATTTAAACTATATTTTTTTTGCGTCACGCTTTATCTAGCGCACGGCAGGGTAGGAGAGGGAACCTAGTGTTAAGTTACTCCGTTCCCCATTTACAACCGAATTCTGCAGGCACTGCGAGTTGATTGGCGGAACTCAACACCGCACTATGCCGACACCAGAGCGAAGAACGAAAACATATAATATTTCATTGTCTAGAGTGTACTTTTTTTGCATTAGTTTAATATCGTAATATAAGCCAGTTGATAAGACCTGCAGCCACGAAGACAGAAGTGCGATATGACCCATAATTTGGCAACTGCATTCGAGTGTGTGGGTAGAGTGGTAAATTTTCTAGCACCATTCGAATTCAGTGCTCGAATGTGGACGTTCTGCGATAAAAGTGGATATACTGGACATGAATTATGTAATAGCAAAGTAACACGTATAGAAGGTGCAATTTACTCTAGGATTATACTAGATTATTACATATATTGTATATTTCTTTGCTTTTTCATATATTTGATTTCTATTTTATATACATTTTTTTATTTCAGATTTCTTTAGAAATATAGGAATCAAGGAAATTTAGTGACAACGGAACTATCTACTAAATTTGATATAAGACATACCTATTATCTTTTAAAATTATAGAGTTTTACATAATAAATGAAATGTTTTGCGATTATAAGCTTTTCAATTTATCTTAAGACAAATATCTGCTGGATTTGAAATTTCATTCATACAATGTCAAATAAATTGTTTATATTTTTAATTTTTTACCTATCCAACCTCACCTTTTTTTCAGTTACACGCTGTATTTTTCACTCTGAATTCGATTTATTGTAATGAGTGGCGAATCTTCACAACTGAAATTGTGCTATTAAAGCTGAAAGTTGAAAATAATTTATTCTGTGAGTGAGGATTGAACCTACACCCTTTGCGTTTATAGACAGATGCTGCCGCACTACGCCACGACGGCCTGTTTACAAAATATATTTTATGTAATTCTTATATTAATTTTAAATTCTTATTTCATTCACATTTCTATGCTTTTTGAAATAATGGTAAAATTACATAATCCTATATAATATGAATCATGAAGACAAAAACCAGCAGAAGGTCCTTAAGATACCACAGAAATAAATAATTACATAAGGCAAATAAAACCCAAGTTGAGAGCTTATCTTGAGAGCAATAATGTCCATTAAGGTTTCTTCGAAAGGTCTTTCCTTTATTCCAAAGGAATTCAGTCTGAATTTTAGTAGGACTTTTACTTTTCTACTCGATAATTCAGTAGATATCGAGGTTCACTTTGGTGAGGAATGTGTATTACTTTTAAAAGACTTTTACGTGCTAAATTATTTAAAATTTTGGCACCGAATTTCGAAAACTACTATTTGATTTTCAATTTGGTAAAAAATTCAAAATATATTACTTTTAAAAATATTATTAGTTCATTATAAAGTCTAGAGTAAACTTGTTTATAATAACTAAATCTACATTCTCTAAAATTAGAATGCCTTCGGGACAATTCTGCCGATATCCAATATAAAGTATATCCCCGCTGGATTTAAGGTCGACGAAACTTTTATCATCCCGAGCGCTTTATCATTTAACATTTTTTATATAGTATGGTTCAATTTCCATCACTCAATATTTACAGATAAATCAATTTATTTTGCCTACCTATCGCCACGGCGTAGAGGGAGCAAATATAGTAATAAATAGCTCTGTCCTCTTCCTGCCTGTATTGAGGTAACCACGCCCCGGGACTCTATAATAAATATTATTCAAACCAGTACTATTTTAAAATTAATGTTTTCAATATATAAAAATAAAAAATACCCAAATTTAGTGGTTTATTAAATAAGTTTCGAAGACAAATGTTATTAAAAAGTTAAATTTTCATATGAATAAAGTTGAGGCATAAGCCTCCCAAAAATAATAACGCATTTACGATACAAATATTTAAGCCATAGATCCCGAAGTTATCAAAATTCCTTAGTGAGTGTCTACAGCAGGCTTTATTGACAAAATTTCAGACTGACAGTTTTAATAACATTAACTGAAGGATGCCGTCCCATGACGTAACTTTATGAACAATTACTACGACTTTATTTCTAGAAGACCGAAACATAACTAGCATTACTAATGCAAATTTGTTAAAACTTGACATTTCAATGTTTAGAAAAATTAAAAAATCTTGTAAAATAGCATCATTTTGTGTTCCTCATATAACAGGGTAGGCAGAGGGATCCTGGGAACCTACCGTTAAGACACTCCGTTCTCATTAAGATGGCTACTTTCCGTTGAATTCTGGACGCATTGTGTATTGAGTGGCGGAACTCAACGCCGCGCTTAGCCCCGTGAGACCGGAGTAATGAAAATAATATTTCATTCATTAATTAAATATTTCATATCCTCGAGTGGGAATCGACCCTACAACCCGCCGTGCTTTAAGTAGCACGCTTGTGCCCCTGATGCCCCTGAGAGTCGCCTCAAAGAAAATATATACAAAAATTGTTAATAAATCTAATGTTAGAAATTGGAAGCGGTTAGCCGTTTAAAATAACACGATAAAAATACGTACCGTCTATATGTTTTTAACGTACTCGGATAGAGGTTCCACGTAATTACAATAAGTGACATGTATCGCTCAATAAATAAATAAATAAACACTACACACTAGATACCGTCCAATCAGGGCTTTCGCCTACAAGCTTTTCGCAAAGTTCACTTTTTTAACTTCATCTACCCACTTTTACACGAGTAGGCTAACACTAAATTATTTTTTTTTTATCAAGAATTAAACGTACCTATTATGGTTCTACGATGTTATGTTGATGAATAGTAAACAATTCATCGTAACTCTAAAGACACGATAAAGATTTTTTTAAGGATTGTAAGCGTTTTAATGTTTAGAGGTTTTTTTTTATAACATCAAAATGTAAATATGTCATTATTCATTTTTTTATATTCAAACTAGATGAAATCCGGTGATAAGTTTTATCACTCTAAGCGCTATATTAATATTGCAATCTAAAAATAAGGTTTGGCCTTTAATTTTAATTTCTTTTAATAAGGTAAGGGTATTTTTTTATTCTATTATTAAAATTTTAATTGATAAAGGCTACGCTATTTTCAGTGTTTTTTTTAAATTGAACTATAATAAATAAAGCTGCAACCAGATAAATGGAGAAGTATTTGTCTTCTTCGTTCCCAGCCCGATCGACGGCCACAAGAGTAGGTTCGAGTCCCGGAGGCGCTCTTGACGCTGGCGATTTCCTCTCAAGCAGCCACGTAGTGCTGGCCCTTTCTCACGGACAGAGTACCCTCTTCTCTTGTCATCCGGTGTTGTTTATACCAATGGGGGTAACTTATGTTGAAAAAAAAATTATAAACGAAGATTTTTTTTACCTAATTTATATATTTTTCTTACTAAGTAAGAAAAATATATAAATTAAGTATAACTTTGTATCCTGCAGCTGGGTAGGCAGATGAGCGCAGTGTTAAGACACTCTGTTGTCCATGCACCACACAATTTTGTGACACTGCGACACGATAGCCTCAACAAATTTGTAATTATTAATTTATTTATTAAAGGAGGATACTTTATCATAAATAAAACTATATATTTTTTATCTGTGTATTTATTTTTCGACAACTTGCCATTCTTAACTGTTGTGCATAAATAGGAAAACGTTATTTACAAATATAACATATACGACAGCCTGCTGCCGCCATACTCCGGACCAGAAACGTATTAATGAATAAGTTTTGTACTTATTCTAGCATTATTTACAATAATAGTATCAAAATATAAATGTTATTTAGACAAAATAAATTTTCAAACTTTAATTTTAACCTAATATCATTGTTAAATGATAATTTAATCAGTGTGGTCAAAATTATTAATAAGTTCTATCTACCTATATATATACACCTACTCTATATATAGGCATAGATATAAAAAAATCACGTACATATAAAATATTAAAAATAAATTTCACTCAATAATGAAAAGATATGTCGCAAATTGCAATTACGAATGATGACAAGTATCTGGTAAAAGTTTAACATTTAACCAATTCCGAACAAAAATATATTACACTCTAACTTCTGGTTTCAATGTACGATATACAAAAATTGTTTTGCATAATGTAAGGCATCTAAATAAAAAAATGGATTAATTCTAAAATTGTATTCCGTTCAGTGACATTATCCCAAAGAAACGTTATGCTGTAATTTATAAATATCTAAATTCAAAAATAATTATATATAAAGGAACATAAAATAATGAGAAAATTTGCGAAAACCTTATTAAAACTAGCTTGTAATATTATAAATATTACTACATATAACAATTCGAAATCACTTTAATTTTTATTTATTTACAAGATAAACGAGACATTTGAGATATAATTTTCAGAAAACAAAAAAAATGTGTTTCGAATCTTAAAAAAAAATATTACAAAAATATAAATAATTATTTATAAAACTACTTTATATTATTTTATAACAATTATTCATTATGGCGTCCTGCAAAAGGTAGGCAAACACCATTATTTATTGTCCATTATTGTATAAAAATAACATTTTGTATAATTCTAACAATTATATCTCAAGCCTCTGTAACTTAGCCTATGTGAATTGTGCAAAAGCGCATAAATTGAGGTAAAGTTATTAACTTAGCGTGTAATGGTGACTAATAATTGACTACATCAAAGAGAAACGTTCGTATACCCAAAGCCTAAGTAATGTCATGGAAACCACGTGATGATAAAATGATATACTTAAAACGTAGACATCTGAATGATCGGACGTAGACACTGATTTTTTTTGTCCAGTTCTGTGTTCTGTTCTATTCTTATATTATGGCGTTGCCAACGTCACGTTGTATGGAGAACACACAAAGGAGGTTGTACGGTAAAAAAAGGATAATATTAAACAATAGCATAGCGCTAATGCATATCAAAAATAGATCCAATTAAAATACTCCAATACAATTTAAATATGCAAACTGAATATTTCAATAGATGAACATTTTTATTTGACGTTTGCAATGACAGATATCAAGTGTCTATTAAAAATGGCGGCAAACAATAAAATATTTTTTATTTACCATTCCAACCATCAATATCTCGAGACGGTCATTCAGATAGTGTGTTTTAAGGCTATTCATTCCACAATAAAACCGAGCCAGGTTAAACAAGTGGTAATTTATCGACACTTAACCGACGTTACGGGCTATAAACCCAACTGTTATATGACGACGCCACTCCTTGTGATTATTTTCGTTTGGTCTTTTGGTTTTTCGTCCATATTGATTTTGGACGCTTGAATCTTCGTCCAAGTTTCGCCTAACGCTTTACTAAAATGGTCATCAACTTTAGTTGTTTTGTCGTCTTTTACTCTGGAGGTTTGTATTTGCCGCCACGTGTCACCCAAAGCTTTTGCGAAATGGTCGTCCACTGAAAGACTTGCATTGTCGACGTCCATAGCAATAATTTTTGTTGGTTTCTCTAGTTCTTCGTCGTTTTTAAATTGTATGGGACTGCTGGCACGATCTTTTGTATTTGGTTTGGGTCCGGGTTGCGAGTTTTCGGTAACTCCGCTCTTCTTGTAAAGATTCATATAATCATCGCCAAGCGACCGTCGGAAGTGCTCGTCTATCACGGGGTCGCACATCGACATGGATCCTGAAAAAAAAATACAATAAATATTACATTACAATCAAATTCTATATATTTTTATTAACAGTAAGTAATTTATTCTAACTACAAGAATTCATTCTAAAAATTAAGATGTTGTGAACGTATAAAAAACGATTTTATAAGAATAAGCACTACATACATAATAAGTTTCCATAAAATATAGGATTGAGACTGATATGTATGTAGAAATAGAATATTTATATGCTTGTGACCTACTAACTACTTGTGTTGGAAGAGTACAACAGACTATGAATCGCCAGAGAATTGATTAACCTACTTACAAAACAAAGCAATATAAATTTATGCTTGCGAAATATTAAATAACTATTGTTAAGAGGTTTTTAAGGAAAATACACATGTCGTTAATATTGACAATAATTAATATAAGTAGAAAATAGTTGTATAGTATGAGGATCAGGATGCTTTAAGTAAATAATTTAACCTATTTTTGTTTTAATAAAATAGAAATCTTGTCTTTGTTGTATATTGCAAAAATTTATACAATATAAATAGGAATAATCTTTAAAATATCTTACCAGGCGGCGATTCATTGCTTTTGATGACTGAAGGACGGTTGTATGGCGGAGGAGCTTTAGTTCGCAACCGCATGTCAATGGGGGCTTCGTTCCTCACGCCAGGATATTCAGGGGGCGCTGAAGAAAATATATTAATGTATAGAAAATGTATATTTAAAAATAGAAATAATAATAATTCCTTAAAGCTAGAAAGAAGTATGCAGAGGGAACTTGGGAACCTAGTGTTAATACTCCAGGCTTCACTTCCACATTTCCGCCTAATCCTCGCGATATTGCGTGTTGAGTCTTGGAACTCAATGCGGCGCTTTGCTGGCGAGGAAATCGAAATGTTAAATATTTCATTCCCCGAGTGGGACTTGAACCCACAACTTACACGTTTACAGTTACTCGTTTTTACTATTGCTCCACGACGACCTCTTTAATAAAAAATACGGAATAATAATAGCGCACTTTGTTTTTAAGCGTACATGCTAAAATTAATATGTAAAAACCGGTTAAAAGCGAGTTGGACTCGCCCACTAAGGCTTCCGTACCAATTTCAGGAGTAGGTCAACGGGAAGTACAACTTATAAAATTTGACCTATGGTTTGGCTTAAGTCGGACATATTATGCACTCATTTTATATGAATGAACTACAGATACATGTTTGTAATTATTTTTGTTCAATTAAATACCAGCACATTTGCACGGGGAATATTTTACTGAATAAGCGGTGAATTTACTTACAAAATACAGCAAAATCGATGCATAAATGCTCATATCGTTTGATTGCGTTAACTTAGACGTATGGGTGTCTCTGTGCTTCAACGGAACATAGATCTAAATATTTGATATTAATTTCTGTTGATACCTTCACGCAATCTCCACATAAAATGTTCTTTACAGACAGACAACAAAATGATCCTATAAGGGTTCCGTTTTTACCTTTTGAGGTACGGAACCCTTAAAATTAATAATTTACAACATCGCTTGAATATTTACGTAAACAATACAAAAACTTGCAAATTCACAAAAAAACGACTAAAACTGTAATAATAATAAATTATTTCCTAATATTAAATAGAAACTATGACAAGACATGTAGTCATGATAACATGTAAGTCGTGTAGTGTACGATATTTAATAATATCGTATTCTCGAAGTCGGTACGTTCGCGAGTAAAGCAATTAAAATTTAACCTATTAGGTTGAATTAATCTACTGTTCGTCGCGCTCGAGTTGGTGGCTAATTTGAATAATTACCTATTGTTGTAGGCAAAAATTTGATTTGGTATTTATAGAATAATTTTTGCTCGATAATAGTTTAATTCTATTTTGAGTTCGTCGCGGCGCAGTGGCACAAGGCTGTGACTGTAATGCGACAGTTGTCGGTTCGATCCCCACTCTCGTCTTAATATTTTGATTTCTTCGCTCTGGCACTGAGGCAAACACCGGCTTGACTTCCGCCGGAAAACGAAACACTGAGTGTCTTAACACTAGGTTCCCTCTGCATGCTATATGCGGGATATAAAGTGAAGCTGATTTAATCTGAATTGTGAATCTGAAAAGTCATTTTTTTAGCCAATATTAAAAGATTATATAATATTTAAATCATTTTACATAAAGAATATATTGACATTTGTTATATACCTTTGCCGTTCATAGCTAAGTTGGCTGGTCCATCATCTTCGTCGGATAGTTCGCCGTCGCTATGAGGCTGCGCGCGCGCCACTGAAGCGACGCTACGCCGCTCGTTGAACGACTGGGACCGTAGCGCCATTTTACCATTCTCTCTGAAGAAAAATATATCATATCTGATTAGAATACAATAAAAATCACTTTAATAGTTCAATTAAAATTATTTTAATTAAAAGAATAGCAAAATTTCTAATTAGTTCCGTTTTAATGTTAACAATAGATTTATTATTTTACTAGTAATAAAATAATAATACTATGAGTAATTTAAAGTAATTTGTTAGCTGTAGATAATAGCTACATAGACAAAATTTTATTAAAATACATTTTCCATTTCCTCGACTGAATGTGTAGAATTCGGGCGGAAAATGAAGGCCAGAGTGTCAAAAAAAAATTATGTCTGTGAATCTTACTCATAATGTAAATAAACTTACTTTGGTCTATACTCCGGCAGGCGCATAGAACGTCGTTCCCTTCTCCACTTCCCGCCGGTGAGCTCCCTGGACTGCGCGCGCGGCGCCTCCGGTGATAAAGTACGATCGCCCTCTGACTCTCCGCTCGATGCTGTACTCGGAGTCTCTGTAAATAATATTTACTTACAATGATTTCATTGATTGATTGATTGATATAAATATATTTTAGTTTAACATAAAAATAATACACAAAACAAATATTAGTAACTACAAGTCTATATTGCAGTAGCTAAATACATCATTGAAAATTAAAGTTATTTAAAACATGGCAAAAACAAATGTGCCATACTCAAGATAACATAGGCTATCAATAAATTAAATATCAAAACTGGTTTAAATATAGTAGCGCATTATCTACACTTGGGATTGTTTAAAATATGCACATAAAATATATGCTGCAATTAACTTAATGGTAATAATGGTACACTCAAAAATATGCTTGATACCTTTATGAGGCGAGGCAATCCACGGTTGCCATAAAGGCATATTAAACTTGGGCGATTGCGGTGGTTCCATTGAAAGTAAATCAAGGGTACTTAACGAAGTCCTGGCCAAAAGAAACAAATAATGTGGAAGTTCCATCATCACAACACCACTAACAACCTCGAACGAACACTTAAAATCATGACATATTATAAATCCTAATGATGTCAAAATTCACAAGTGCACTGATAAGAATCCAATAAACTTCCAATACTACGAACACTTCTTTATAAAACACAAGTGTATCCTATAGACAACACATTGGCGTCCCTGCACAGGTAACACTGAAGGTCGACTGAATAAAAAACGAGCTGGAAGAGATTACATTGGAATAAATAAATGAGATGAACAAAAAATAAACCGAAAGGGAAAAAGAGCATCACGCTACATCCACGCGGCCGGACGTTGCGGCGCTTCCTTCGAACGCGACGATACAGGGTGTATGCTGTATGCCTGTATGCAATACGTGGACGCTGATTACATATTTTATAATATAGCTAAGATCAAACCATACGTTCATCAATGGCTATTGTTACATTTTCTTGGAAATATGTTGATAACTGACGTCGAAGGCACGATCTTTATATGACCTCATCTCGATTGCATAAAGAAAAACGACGACATCGCACATTTTGTGAGACGTCCTTGTTTCGACAGTCTTTATCACTATTTCAATGGTGTTCAATGTCCATTGAGCAATTGATTTGAACAATTATGAATAATGTGATAAATTTTCAGGACCCACTTTCAATTTAATGTCAACAAAAAATAGTTTTATAGTATATCTTAATATATATCTTAGCAAAGTAATTCTTTTTTTCTGAACAACCTGTGTACGAATACATCAACCTGTTCGGTCCATTCATGAAAGTGCGTGAGCGCAGGGCGCGGGGATTAATGAATCCTCTTCACTCCTCTCCCTTCCGTTGCCGGCAGAGCCTCTCATTTCGTATATTACATTATCAACTTTATTTTCAAAACTAAAAGGATTATTTTACTTTAAATTAATATAACAAGTGGCATCGATACTACGTCAGACCAAATTATATCGTATTTATTGAGCTATAGAAGTTAATTTTCTCTCAACAAGCGATTGCTAATGATCGAATAGAATTACGGTGGTTGTATCCTTGGAAGGTTATGTTTTATTTTGATTCACGCGGGAGGGGAGGGGAGCGGAGGGGAGTGGGAGATGGGCGAAGTCGAAGTGGAGCTGTGAGAAGTAACCGCGTTGCACCGTATAGGCATTAGCTTTTTATTGTCTAATAGAGCGAAGGTAAAAGGCTGCCGACAGGTACGCCGGGGATGGCGCCGTCAGATTAATTAAAGTCTGGCCTCAACATAATACAATAGACAACACACATTACGTTACATATGTATTTGTAATTACAACAAGTTTTATTTTTATCTCATCTACCAATAACACTAAGAATTCAAGTAATTCCTTCAAAATATCCTTTAAAATAAAGGAAAAAAGGTAACCAAAACATGAAGCTGATCAGGCAGCATTTAGTTTGGTTAGTTGATTCATTTTTTTCGCTACAAATATATAAAAATGAGAACAACTCTGACATTTTCAGGCTATTTAGAAACATATATAAGTCCTAAGTATAATATAAAACCACTCCTCCTTCGAGAATTACTCAAGTTCCAGATACGACGCCGAAGGGAAATACATTTTAAATTGCCCGTAGAGTGTAATTAACAGACGGCATTTTATTTCTTAGTTTCTTTTTATATTCCGCCGCCATTGAAGCGTAGCGCCAGGCTTAGGGCCGGCTACCTGAGTGTCATAATCGACATGTACCGTCAAATAAAATTATGAATTAGAGACATCATATTATCATACGTAACAATTGTAAGATGGTTTGTTTTAGATAATTATTTTATTTGACACTAGTGGACCCGAACGCGGCTGCGCCCGCTTGAACTATACGAATATAGTATATTTAATATTTATATTTATGAAATTATTTTCAGTATTCAATAGAGAGTTGCGTTAAGCAAGCTCATTTTGGGTGATGTTTTCTAACAACAAACTTTGCAAATCGTTGCTTAGAAACGACGGTTGTTATTAACATGGCAATGGAATAAATTGCATGACAAATTAATAAGTATTTTAATGTATTGGTATATGTCGAAAATATTACAAATATGAGAAAAAAAGTATCCTATGTTCATCCCTAGACCCTCAGGTATCTCTATACGAGTATTTTATCACAATTAAATTAGCGGTTTGGCCCTGATTGCGTAAAAGACACACAGACAGACAGAGTTACTGTCGAATTTATAATATAGGTATGGATTAGATATTATATTGAGGCTACTCGTGCCGCAGTCGCATAAGTGCGTCACTTTGAAAGTGACAGATTGTAGGTTCTATTACCACTCGTGGAAATGAAATATTAAGTAGATATTTTCATTTTTTCGTTCTGGTAACGTGGCTAAACGCGAGGCAATATCTCCAGAATTGGGTGAAGAAGAAGAAGTGATGGGAACGAAAGTGTCTTATTAGTAACGGAATGTCTTAACATTAAGATACCACGTTCCCTCTGACTGCTGTGCGGGATACAGCGTAAAGCTTGAAAAAAATAGATTGACGTTTAAAAGTTTAGTGTGTAATAAAAAATTGCAACATTTAGCAAGATTTTACTTACTTCGATAATATGTCATTACCATTTATAATTTATATCTTTACATTTATTTTATATCGACAGTTTCATACTTTACGTTTAAGTTAATAAATTGCAGAATAACTTTAAATATTTTTTTTGTAAAATGTAGAATTCGGAAAATTGTGACAGGTTAGTCAATCAAAACAGACAAAGACGTGAAATAGAAGTTTTTGTAATGTTGCGCGTGAATGATCTAATGCCTGAACTAAACTGAAGGTTGTACACAATTTCCTTCGATTGCTTTATTTAATATCGAAATAAGACAAAATAAAAACTTGCGAATAGCAACTTGTTATATAAAAATTATCGATAAGCAGTACCTACAATGGATATACTTAACATTTTAAAATATTCAAATTGCTGGAGTAATTAAGAATAATTCTTCAACCGGATTTATAAATGGAATTGTAAATGCTAAACAAAGAAGGTTAAAGTTTTAAAGGCAATTCCTCAAAAGCCACTGAGAAGGGGTAGAAAAGAATTGAGTTGATATTTCAATGTCGGGCATGTGCTGGTGCAGGTGCTTGGTTGGTACCAATACATGTAGATATCTTTTCAATATTTGTGTAATTAAAAAAGAAAATAATATGTAAAAAGAAATATCTTGAAACCTATTATTGGTGTCATAAGGTACTTCGTTAGATTACGTCACCCAGCAGTTCTCAGTGTCACAAGGACAAAAGATGAAATGTAGCAATTCATATGTTTTGTATTTGAACTGCTGATAACAAAAGAATAGTGTTAATTTGTTGTCAAATATTCCTCCCTCATCTTTGATATATAGATGAGGTACAGTTTATTATTCTTTTTTTTTCAATACAAAAATTAGGTTCAATACAACCTATAGCAAATTAATCGGAAGCGCTAAAGGCATCAAAAGTATAAGCACTGATCAACTTCGAAAGGTGTATCCTTTACTGTATAGTTAAATGTAATTTTGTATGTCGATTTTAAATTTATATTCAGTTTCTTCATATAGCCCAAAGGCAATACAGGGCCAGGAGGGAAGCCTCGTAAGAAAGGATGCGAGTAACCCGGTGGCAACGGGCGGGCATGCGCACCCGTCGACCCTGTTTAGGGGTGTTTGCACGCACGCATTATGGATTATTTATAGAAAAGGGGAGCAGAATTTGGCAAAGCTATTTTGGCGGGTCGATGATTTTTAAAGGGTAGCTTTTATTTATATTTCTTTACTAAATGTATTCTTTAACTAATTCAGCAATATTCTACCTTTTTTGTAAATTTTCAACTACCAGAATGTTCGTTTTAATTACAGTTTTTATAGCTTCATCTTTAGGTGAGTACATCCTGCATTCGTGATTGTTTATTCGTGTAATTTAATTTAGTTCGAATATAGTATGAGGCCAGTCGTAGCGCAGGGGCACAAAGGTGTGGCTGTAAATGCGACAGGTTGTGGGTTCTATTCCCACTCGAAGGAATGAAATATTAAATATTTCTATTTCCTCGCTTTGGTGTGTGGCAAAGCGCAGAGTTGACTGAGCAGGCAATCAACAAACGAGCTTCCAGAATTCATCAAGTGGGGAACGGAGTGTTTTAGCTACCCTTTGCCTATATGCAGAATACAGCGTGAAGAGCAGACTGAATAAAAAATGAAAGAATATATCTATATAAAATTTAATATGCATCGTATGTTAAATCGTTTATTTTATTCAAATCGTCTCGCGTGAAGCCAGTAGCCGCGTCCGTGGCCTCGGGCGCGGGCTCCGTGCATGGTTATTCAACATCGAGATAACAACCGCATTATGCAGGTATTCTTGCATACGCAACACACGCAACATGGATATTCACTAGTACATACAATTTATTGGATTCGTTTTAGGTTTTTAATTTTTTATTTATTATTGGTCCTTTTTATCAATTTATTTATTAAGGACAGCTAACAAAACATACTTAATTATTCGCATAGTACAAACATGCCTCAAAAACTATAGGCTTAGTATAAGTAAAGCAACAATTTATAAGTTGCCACGCCATGATTGGAGACCGTTTCATATAATAAAAATTATAATTAATTATAAAAATAAACAAAATAAATTACTTATATATAAAAATTAATAGTTAATTCTTATACAGAGTGTTCTTGTCATCGTCACTTTAAATGAAACTACTCTATGAAAGATTAAAACAAATTAAAACAAGATTATTACAGATTTAGCCAAAAATAAAAAAAAATAATTTAAACGACTTATTTTATACAAATAAAAAAGTGTTAAATGAAACCAAACGTCATTTATTTTGCATTCAAGAGAAAAGTACGGCTTATGAAGGTATTTATAAATTTTTATTTTCAAAATTTCGCGGCAACACATTAATTAAGTTTCTCTAAACGATTACTTCCTGCAATCATGATAGTTTAATCGTGGAACTGTATAACTTATAACTACATGGATGAACATAACTCCTACTTTAAATGCAGTATTCGTCGTATGCAGATTATTTATTACATTTAAATTATAGTGAGATTATTATAAATAAAAAGTTAATATGTCAATACTGACAATTTACCTTATTCTACCTGGTCAAAAACGTGACTGTGATAATATGAGCGTAGTGTTAAGACACTCTCCCTACTTTCTCTCGGATTCTAGAGACATTGCGTGTTAAGTGGCGGAACTCAGCGTCACGCTTTGCCTCTACATCAGAGCGAAGAAATGAAAACATTAAATAGTTAATTTCCTCCAGTGGGATTCGAACCCACTATCTGTCACGTATGGCCTCATCACCACTACTACTGGACAGACTATACCTACGTGTACCCGTATACCGACAGAAGGTACTGTATTCGTTTTGAGCTAAATAGCAGCGCGGAAGGCGGATGTTTGCAGCGAAAGTGCGGGAAGCGATCGAAAACATTCCGCATTCCTAACTTTGATGTGAGGATTTTTGTGTGAATTTTCTTCTTTATAGGTACTAAAATTTTAATGTACTCTCATTAATGCGAACGTGATGTGAACAGCTTTAAGCAGTATACACAATTGATGGCTTATTTTCTATATTATTTGCAAATTAAATAGGTCTCTCCGTTCAAAAATATAGCATATATATGGCAAACCATAGGATATTGTTAACATACAAAATATATATTTTTTCTTTTCTTTTTTCTTGGGCTTCATTCAGTTAGGTTTGAGCTTCCCACTTTCCGTCGACTTCTGGAGCCATAACGTGTTGTGTGGCGGAACTCAACGCCGCACATACTATGATTATTATTAAAAAAAATATTATTCCAAATCAATTATGACGAAACTAAACACTATAATGTATTTTAGGAAATCGTAAAACTTTTTTACTTTTTAAAAGCTTTGAATCTAAAAGGGACTGGTAGAGTCATCTGTTAAAAGAACCTTAAAGTACACAGACTGTGGCGCCATCTCTCCACAACAAATTCCTGTATTATCCTATAGAGGGAGGCACAGTTCCTCCCCACCTTCAGCTCTGCAGCATGAATAAAATAATCAATTGCACTCTGCTTAGCGAGCGACTGTATAAGAATTCATGTGTTTTTTTAAATAACCAAAAAATGTATTAATTATCTGAATACTTCAAACAAAATAATTTTGTTAAACACTGTTTAATATGATAATATGTAATAATAGTAAAATTGTATAATTAATTTAGATATATAAGTAGATATGTTATATTTGTTTTTCTTATAAAGTATTTAGCAAGTTTATATTTAGAATTATATGAGTACTTTATAATTATATCATTTACTTTTCATATAGAACATGGTGGTTGATGTTTGCTATATTTACGGGATGTTTTTCATTGCAAAAAAATTTTGTGAAAATAATTATTTAAATAAATATTTATTATGACATTGAATAAACGTTAGTTAGTAACAAAACGTATTTCAATTGAAAACAATGAGACGCACTTGATAGAATCGTACAACGTAATATTAGTTCTCATGGGAAAATTAATTGCTTTAAGCATGTTTATACTAAGCTACGTAAAACTATTGTTTCTCTCAGTATCACGCTGTATCCCGCAGGATAGTCAGAACGAGCCGTGCTAAAGCCCTCCTCTTCCCGCTTTGCGCCGAAATGCGCCTTGCCTCGACACCAAAGCAAAGAAATGAAAATGTTAAATATTCCAATTCCTCGAGTGGAGATCGAACCCCCAGCCTGTCGCGTTCACACACGCTTGTGACCCTGCTCCAAGTGGCATCACGTAACATTTAGTATTTTGAAAATCTTTTAATATTTAATTAGCTTGGATTAAGACGTGATTGTAAGTAATATATCATAAATATTTATTATTTACGTTCATATTAGCTTTTCTCACGACTTGTGATGAAGTGTCAAATTCTAACTGTACTAGGGTTTAGCGTATTTAAAGCCATTTAGTTTACCTTTCGCAGGAGTCATTTAATGTGCGTGAGAATTTATGGACATAAAATATTATACGAAGTGAGTGTAATTTCGAATTTGTTTAGTTACTTTTATATTTAATAAAGAAATGTTAACGTAGTTATTAAACAAAATATAATGAAACATGAATAACTTAATTTGAGGAGGCAAAAGGTGTGACTGTAACGCGACAATTGTGGGTTCGAGGACTCGAGGAAATTCAGTCAAAAAATCGACAGAAAGTGGAGAACAGAAGTTTGACACAAGGTTTCTTATGCCTTCCCTGCTATGTGCGGCTGAATATGAAGCTGATGATGACATAGATTCTATAATATGCCAAAAAAAATCCTCTTGACCCGGGAGTCTAATCTTTACCACATCGTCCAACGAACTCGGATGTTTATAACATTTGCAGCGATTGCTTCGTACTGTTGCCGATAATAAAATTCACAATAAATACTACATAGTCATGTCCAGTGATGCAATTCCGAGATATGTCGCTTACTCATTTCAGAGTACCGCGCCTAAATAATTGCAAAATTTTACAACTTCCTAATATGAGTTAAAAAATGTTATTTTATTTATGGCTACTTTATCTTCAAAACTGTTATAATTAGAAACCATTTATTTATTGTCTCATTCCATAATCGCTAAATGAATTAAAAACATCGGCATTCAATGTATAAGTACATACAACATTAAAATTTAAGACTATTTATAGATATGAATATAATTTTAAATAATGTGAATAGCAGATACAGTGCAAATCGGACTAGCCCATGGATATTTCAGTCCCGATTTCGTAATTGTCGGTCGAAGAAAAATTTCCGGAATTTTACGATGACAGAGTAGGTAGGTTAGACAGGTAGTATGGGTTTTGATTACGCGACGAAATTCTTAAAAATGCAGAGAAAGTGCAATGTCTTTGGATTGCGTTGACTTAAATGTTAAACTTTTCTCGTACTCCAAGGCACTGCAAATGGAGGTGATTGCCAAGATCAAGTTTAAAAACATATGAAATATCCAGGTATTTGATCTTGACAGAAATGGTATGGACAGACCGCCAACAAATTTATATTATGAGGCTTCCGTTTTGCATTTTGAGGCACGGATCCCTAAAATTGTAATGATACTGATAGCATGAAGTACGGATCCTATGTCTGTAGCGAATCAAAAAATACAAATAAATATAACAAATATGTAAAGTTTATTTTGGCGAAGACGTGTACTTTAAATTACAATCCATGATGTGATAAACTATTGGTTTTGATCTTGGTCCATTCTTTAAAGTAGTGCTTAGCTAGTGAAAATGTGCATACATGTACATGTCCTATATTTGTATTTTAAACAATCTTTAAAAAAGTTGACTTCAGTAAAAGAAATATTAAATATTTGTTCATTTACACATTATATGTAGTTATACAATATTATTAATATAAATAACTTAATTATTATTTTATAATAATACTAAATAAATAAATATATGATGTAATTGGAATATTGGAGCAGCGAGAGCATATTTCTAATGTCGTATAACAAGATTTCATGTCCACTTTTTAAAATAATACCAAAAAACAAGAATAAAGCAAGGCCTAAAGAGAGCTATTGCTAATAGGTGGAGCTAAAAGCTAATTCGAATAGGGTTCCTTTAAAACGCAATCGATGTCAGGGCTACCACGTACGGACTGAGTTTATACATGGTGCTATTTTATTATGCAACACGAAGGTCGCTTGGCCGGGCGTGGACATAACTTAGAAGAATATCATTTTGTGATATGGATTTTTTTATGTGAAATATTATTAATTCTACAGGTAAAATATCAGCTTCACGTTGTATCCCGCATATATCAGGGTAGGCAGGGTAGAGTTAAGAAACACCGTTCCCCATTCTCTGCCGAATTCGGGACGCATTGCGTGCTTTAAGCTTTGCATTACACATTATTACTTTTTTATTCGCAAGTCAAAAGTCACAATCGTTAATATTTATTAAAGTTTTAAAATAATACTAATGTTTAAAATACGATGAGTTTATCTAGTAGTTTCTTAGTAGTCAATAACCTTCGATTTGATAATACATGAGCACCCACTTTAAAAAAAATATTTATGGACTTATTTAAGTATTTGAAAAAAAAATAGTAAATTTGGACGCCTTAACTTTTTAATAAATCATCAAGCTTTAAAAGCTATTCATGTTTTGGATAATTTTTAGATATAATACATATTACATAATTATACAATATTTATAATACATATTAATATTTTTTTGTACTTTTTTTTTATATTAATTTATATTTAAAAATGTAAAATTGACTCACTAGTTTAATAAAAGTATATTCATTTTTAGTTATTATAATACATAGTTATAATTTTTATTTTTATTTATTTAATGAAGCGGCTAATGTGATGACAACTGAATGATAGGCACTGATTGCCTGAAAAAATGCAGGTGCGTGAAGCGTCATGCGCTGAAGGAATTCGATACCTCGACAGCAATGAAGTCATCATATAGTAGAATTTCTAATGGCAACGGATTCCATTTCGTTGGCAGCCAAGCGAGAGTGCAGCTATTCGAGCTATTCGGGCCGTCTCGCGCATTGTCTTACTTACGATGAGTACAACGATGATTGGAAGTGTCATATTCTAATATAACATGTTTATTATAATAAAATTCCTTATTTTATGACGCCAATTTTGAATTATTTAACTTTATTTGCAATTTCTTTACTAAAGAGTACCTAATCTAGACTTGTGTGTCTGTTTTTACTCTTTAATTATATTTTTTGTTAAATCAGTGATAACTGAATATATAATAATTTCTAAGTTCTGATAAATGAAACTTTAAATACAAATTATTATTCATTTTCACTCGGTTGACCTTCGAAAACACAGTATCAAAGATACAGGCTAAAGCTCACGTAAAAAGCAAGAGGACCCACCAAAGGGGAATGTATGAAGAGGTTGATGACAGTGAACGGAGATGAAGAGAGATGTAGAGACCGTAGCGTTTGACGCTCCATTCTCTCTGACTACCCCGCTAGGGATAAAGCGTGAAGCTATGTATGTATGTACAACAATAAATTAGAAAGTTGCATCTACTACTTAAGTTTCTCTAATCACTTATTATATTTTAACTTGCAATTTGTCTGTTGGTCCATCCATACGAGTACGTTTTTCCATCAGCACGTCAATGTGCTGTATGAAATTTCTAATAAATTCTCCACTCTGCGTTTTTAATGATCTAACACACTACGTTAATTACAATTGTATGTATGTATATTGTATATGTATCGGCACACGGCATTGCTAACGACTTGACGAATACCTCGAATAATTGAGTAATTGTAATTGCTGTATTGGGGTTTTTAATTGATTACATTAATTCTTTGCCTCACCTGAAGAATGCACATTTTAGTACAAGGCTGTCTATTTATAAGGATTATAATTGTTATGCAAAAGTAGATGAATTTGTTTTGAGTCGTATTTTTCTGGGTACTGGAAATAGTGAACGATGCAAGATGCATTGGTAGGTAATATAATATTAAAAATGTCAATGTGAAATCAATGACACCTGTAGGCTATCAAATGTTCATCATCATTCATTTATTTTAAATATATAAAATTTTGATATTTTTAACGTTTTAAGACGAAGGATGTTTTTTTAACTGCAGGGTAGGTAGAGGCAACCTGGGAACCTAGTGTTAAGACACTCCATTCCCTTTAAGATATTGCCGTTTCCCACTTTCGACCGAGTTCTGAAGGCATTGTGTGTTGAGTGGCGGAACTCAACACCACACTTTGATGCAGGATGAATTGGTAACAGATAATAGATGTATTCGCAAAGATATATTTAGCTATGACAATAATAGTGATCACAGATTGCATTCCATACAATGTTGGTAACTGTAGTCCGCAACGCAACCTACATTCTGCATTCTTTTCGAAACCGTAACACGCCGCCTCAGCGTTCCGGATACAATTGTACACGCCACATTCACACTTGTTGCTGTCCACGTAAAGCGCACATTTCTATATAACAATCGACATTGTCATGTATTGAATTTATAGAGAGCTGTAAAATAGCTACATACGGTGTAGCTTATGATGATTGATATGAGATGTTGATAAGCGGGACGATATTTCGAATGGCAGTGCTGGCGTCTGCGCCGGACGCTAAGTACAGTACGGTGAACAAGTCTTGGCCACCCTGAAGTTAGGTTCTCTGAAGTTTTACGCATTGTTCACTCGGGAAGAAAATAATTAAATGTAAGAAATAATCCTAAAGTCAAATATACGCAGATGTTTGCTGCTAACTTCTGTCGCAAACATTGCGAATAGTATTTAGGCGTGTATTTATAAACCACTATTAAGTCTGATGTCGATCTTGAGATGCCGTTTTCATTCACGAATAAATAATTTACGAATAAAAATAGCGTCTCAAGATGGACATCGGACTTGAGAGCGGTTTATAAATACGGGTCTTAGTAGGCATGTGAAGGTAGAGACGCACTATCACAGTGGCGCAGTGGCGCGGAGGCGCGGACGCGGGACGAGGCCGGCCAAATTCCTTTCGCGCTTTCTCTGATAGTTTGTCGCACGCGCACGCGCACGCGCACGCACGCCGAGCAACGAAAGTAAGTGGCGATACGGCGCGTCCGCGTCGCCGTCATTGCATAATTATTTGCATCCAGCAATTGTTTGTAAACAACCAACAATAAGAACTCATCGCTGGACGTACTCGTATGCGTGACCGTATTATCATTAGATACCTATGTTTAAATTTATAATTTTATCGGCTCTATCTAAACTATTTCATATAACACGCATTATAACAAGTGAAATTGATTATATCAATAGCATTCCTTTCAACGAAATAGTTTCGCCAACAATTGATTGAAAGATGACTTTCATTTTATGCTACGAGTATATATAAACTGAAATATCACAAATAAACAAAAAGAAACATGTTTTGTTTATTTTAATCAAGAATATATAGCGGAGACGTAGTGTGTTTTGATATTTTCATTGAAAATGTAATGATATTGGTATGCGGAAATTTGTGGCATATAAATAAGTAGGTAGTTATATCTAACACTTACGTAGCGCTGTCGGTGAAAATCGTGCGTTCAACGTTTCCACTCTCAACTTGGCTCTAAGAAAGCTTTGCTTTCTCAACGAGATTTACTTCTATTGTCAATTGATATAGAGGCAAATGCGTTAAGTATGCAACAAAGAAGATACTTAGTAAGTATATCTATTTAAATTGACGAATCCGCGTTACCCGGACGTGTCGTATGAATGCTCGATGGAGGAAAAAACGAGACAAGTCGAGATAAACGTATACAATCGCAATCTCTACATTACGGAACCGGCCTCCGCTGAGTTACTTATATTATGTATTGTTTCAGCGAGGCGAAACATGTTTCTCTCCTGTTTGTGTAAGGTCTGCTTGTCCGCGGACAAGGATTCTCTAATATATGCAAGTCACGGCAAGGAATGTTGGAAACATTTAAAGGCAACAATAAGATATCAATCGCATATAGGTACACAAACAGCTATGACTCCTTAGCGTAGACTTTTTGGATTAGAATATGTACAAACATTATGAGTTAATTGCTATTTCAAAAATATAATATTATTTTTTTAGCATTCTTGTATAAGTATGTGAGCGCAAAAATAAAAATATAAATAACTAACAATTCGTTCTCTCGAGTTACAATCGAACCCACAATCGTCGCGTTTACTCTCACCCGGCGACGCGACGGCCTAATTCATTATAATAATATTAAAATTAAATAGTCTATTCTTAGTACATTCGATAAAAATAATATCAATTTAGTTATTTTCTAACTAAATAACACCATTTATATACATAAATAAATATAGCATACTGTATACCAATAGATTGACGATCAACAATGTCAGCTGGAATCTGGAATGTGACCCGCCTACAAGGCCGCGCGGCAAGTACCTATTGATAGACATGTTAGCTATACAAACCGAGTATCGAAATGTTTCTTTACATTTTTGCTTTATTAAAAAGTTAATATTACTTTATTTAAATTGCATATGCTTTTTCAAATGCAAAAGCGACAAATTATTTTTCCCTAAAAATTTTTACGTTGCCCAAAAATGTTAAAAAACCCTATTTTCAATTGTGTTATTGCAATACAGAAATCCATTTCCTTCTATTTGTCAGAATATATAATATATTTTCTATAAAAATATTAACAAGAAAACATAGAAGTGAGCCAGCTCGTTACGGAGATAAAAAAACCAGGTAAAATATTTTACAATACTGTTTGTCCGCTTTATTATTCGAAGGTTAAAGAAGCGTATACTACTGAAATAAGTGAAACACGAGTCAGTAAACAAGATGAGCGCTTTTGATCCATATTTTAAAATTGCGGCCCTTTGCGTCGGATTTCATCAGCCATGTGGGCAGATACTGTATCTCAGTATGATGTTACAGATTTTGGAACATACGTTTGTATGTATACTTATACAGTTAGTTTCAAATAATCAAAAGTATGAAAAATTCTAAAATTAAATCTACGGAGTCATCTACAGCTAACTTGAGGCCACGTCTTTTTGACTGTACTATATCGATTCATTTAAAACTTAAATGTTATAGCTAAGTCCTTTTTGATAATTAATTCAATAACTTATAAAATAAACATTAATTATTCTAATAGCTTTGCTCTAGATCTCTTGTGAAATAATATTTTGTGTAAAAGATATGATATAATTCAACCTCAGACAATAAAATATTAACCAAAACATAATAAATTGAAGCAAGAAAAAAAAATGCATAACTCTACGTACCAAAGCCGTCTGAATCGCTGGCAGGATAAGCCGGGCACGGCTGCACCATTGTGGCAGCACGTGACAGCACGTCCAGTGGCGACTCTATCTTTTTCATCTTGTCTAAAAGCAAATGTCGGAATATTATTTATTATTATATGAAATTAATTTTATTACACGATGAAGACAACAATACTTAAACAACAATACTTAAACAACATTAACATAAGTAGAACCTAATTTCCAAATTTAGAATAAGAGACTATCGTTTAAGTAAGCCGATTACAACAGAAAAAAAGCAAGATCTTATATTATCAGTCATCTGCAAAACGAAACTACCTCCATCATACAAAGCTCGCATTTTGAAACGAAAACAATTTATATCTAGGAACGTAAAAATATTTGGCTCGCAGAATGAATGTCGCTGTGTCAATACAGTATATTATAATGGCATGCAAATACCGAAGCGATAAGTCCACGGTACGTAAACGGCTAGACGGAGGACAGACGTCCGTTCCGCGCGCGTATCTAGTAAATAAGAGAATCATACTCTTACAGACAACGTACGGAGTTGTGCAACGCATACCGTCCACGGGAACACGGCCAATGGACCAGTCTCGCGGATCGCCAGTTGAAAATGTGACATTAAACTGATTAAACTGACACGAATAGTTTATAGTTAATAAATATGCGCCGCGATTCAGTGATGGGATGGGAGGACTAATTTTGCCGTGTTATATATATGTTTGCTGTTTTTATTCCAAAATTAGTTAATATTTTTTATTAATATTGACATTAAACTTGTTGTAAAGGTCGTTTTTCATTTTGAATGTAGAAGTTACAAAAATTATTGTCGATTTTTCATTGTCATACCAAGCTTCCACATTCATTACACATTTATTCCATATTGCATGCATATGCAAATATTTTATTAATAGAACGTCGAAAAATCTTAATGAACGTAATAAACGACGCGATTCCTGGAACGTGGACGTACTTTCAAAAGTCGAGATCGTCGTCCGCGGACGTAACGTACAAAAACTTTAGGAATGATAGTGCTATACGCTGGCCACGTTAATGATGAGGAATTTGGTACATTAACCACAATAGAATTTTTCTCGGAGGCGGAGTCACGAGTGGGTACGTACGGGCGCGGTATGCCGGCCAGTACGTCAGAATAGATCAGTACGGCTTGTATGTATGTATATAGATACGGTTAACAAAAACACTTACATATTTAGAAGTTTTATGATTCTTAATCACGCTATATGAGATTTGCTTCAAGCGTTACGCACAAAGGGCAGCGGACGTTTAGCTGTTTACATTGAAAATTCCTATAAAATTACAACCAAATATAGAATTCGTGTAGACTGTAGACTTATAAATACTATAGGATTATATAATTATATTTAAGAAAGTAATGTCATCCTGTTGATTAATATACAGAATATGTAATGTATTTAAATATGTAAAAGAATTGTTTTATTTCTGTCTGTACTAATATGGTCACGAAGCCGTTCAACGGAACAGGAACTAGTTATTATGTATCGCATAAGGTTTGTTTAAGTAATATACTTTAAAATATCATTGTATGAATAGAATCTAAGCTCAGGTAATCATATTTTTTGTTGTTAAACTAATGTTTTGGCGTAGATTTGATCGTATTTTTAATAAAATAGTAATCATAAGAATTACTCACTATCAAACAGTGAAACTACTAATAACACATGAAAAAAAAGATTATAACTTGAATTTTAGATATCTAAGTAAAAATTTATGAAACGATTTCTTTATAACACATTTAATTCATTCCATTGGTGCATTCGGACTTAAAAAATATTGTGATACACTTAATATTGTAGATAACTTTTTAGATATATACACAAATAATAAAAGTTTAAATATACTTTATAGAAAAACTTTTAGAAACTTTATAATTAGAAGATATTGCAGAAGATTTAAAATAACAATTTCTTGTCATTAGTCAGACAAGAAAGTCATTAAATTGCAATGATAGTAAAATGTACTGTTGGTATTTACAGGTCCACATAATATAACATGATAATGATGCACTAGAACATAAATAAACTTAGCATAATTACAAAAAAAGATTATTTAAAATTAAATTTAATTTACTAACGTTGCCAAAAAATAAGAATGTAACTGCATAAATGGAATTTAAAAATATTTTCATATAATTGAATAATGAATTTTAAAGGTAAGACAACTGTCACCTGAAAGTTCCAAAATTGTATTCACATGGTGATCGAACCTTGACATTCCGTGCGGTAAAAATAATAATCTATTTTAACACCAATGTTTCGTACGCCACATTGAATCGTTTTACTATGGAGTAGAGTTTACAATTGAAATTGGCTGTAGCATTGGAATGCCCGCATTTGGGGTGCGGTGCCTGTCTTTTACGACGGTTGCCACCCCTGCTGTGCGCACGCGCACGTGTCTTTCGAGGGTCGGGGACTGGCAGATGTTTCGAGTGTAAGGCCCAACGCTGTTCGTTAAGCTATTATCAAAGACGACGTATTTATAAAACGTGGTACATAAGCAAAGTTTTATATAAAAATTATAAATTCGAATAAATCGATATATATATAAATTGATAAAAACCTTTGATTTATACATAAATAGGTATTTCAATTTGTTCGCAATTTATACAAATGTAAAGTGGAGCGCACTGATTATAAGCAAAGAATGCAATGCCACATCCATAAAACTAATGATAACTGTGATGTACTATTCAATGTTACAGACAGCGAACGAGCGTTACGTGATGAAGCTTATAGTTTTAAATTAATAAAAGATCTGAGTTAATTTATATTGAAATAACGTTACAAAACTGCATTTTTTATTTCCAACTAATATTTAATTACAAATAAATATGAAATACTATGAAATATTATTTAAATAATAATTTGCGATATTTTTAAATGTAAAAGATGCAAGCAATAAATATATTATAAACAAACACACTAATATTATACAACTGAAGAAGGCTTGATTAACTATTGCCCCGAATTATAAAATATTTTTTTGTTTGATAAACAATTTATCGAGGGCGGCCAAAATACAATACAGAAATCTTTCGATTGGTGATTCAAATCCAATGTACCTAGAAGACTTAGAATGTGTCGTCACAATGTAAAGCCGACGTCAAAAGCTAGTTTTATATAACTTTACATATTTCATATCGATTCCGACGTCTTCGCGTGAAGCAAGCGCTCGACGCGGGTCACATTGGGCAATCGGACGTATTATCGAGTTCTTATCACCGGGGCCGTGTCGACAGTATGTTTATAGGCTAGTATCAGTCGCATTCCACGTTATTATGCCCGCGAGATTCTTCGCCCTCGCCATGCTCGCTGAATGCCTCGCGCCGAGTAGCGGCGGTTTTTTTGCGTGGCGTGTCCGTAAATCAAACCGGTAGGTACGTACTTGCCCGTACTTATTTCGATAGCTACTTATTTGATACTTCACGATTGTTACTTTTTGCGTTGTTTAAATTTTTGTGAAACAAATGGTGTAATGGACGTATCTAATGGCGTTGTTCGTACGTTAGTTGCTTACCAACTGGGTTTCTAGACGATTTATTATGATAGAAGTAAAATACATATTTTACAAATTGATATTTTTTAAACATTAATGCAGTTAAATAGTAAAAAAACACAATAGCTAAATAATAAATCGTCATTAATACTTACATTTTTTCCCACGTTACAACACAATGCAGGGTCGAAAGTTTTTAAATAATTCACTTTGCGATAACAAACTTATTAGTAGCACAAAATTATTATATTAGACGTTATACTACTTTACTAAGATATAATTTTAACTTAAACAAAGTTACAAAACCGGCGAAGAATAAAAATCAATATGAAACGATTCGCAAAAACTACGCGACTTTACAATATATCTTGAAGACACGACTGGTAACAATTATTATTATGACGTTAAGTAATGAACTGTATTTTACCGCTTATTATCCATTTTCCTACAGCTAAACTGTTATAGTATTTGTTATTATTTTATAAAATCCAGCTGCCGCGCAACGACTCTGTTGATGAAATAGTCGCGTTTGACATTTGAGCCGAGCCCACTGCGGTTGGTATTCGCGGAATGTCAAATATTTTCAGTGCTGCCATCTGTCCGGAGGAATGTCATACGGCGCGACGCAACACAAGAGTACTTATCATACATTATTTAGATTAGAACATCGAGTGATGTTTATTCAGAACAACTATTATTACTTATGTTTTTGTGTAATAATGTCGTATATTGATTTTAGAAGTGCATTTCGAGCTGGAGAACGAGAAAGCGCTGCAACTTGTTTGCTGTATGTTGGAATGCGTCCAAGCTAGTGCCTCCTTTTAGAGACTACACTGACGCAGGCGTAATGGTAGGCCGCGCGTCTACACAGGGTTATCGACACACGCCGTGGAGGCGAAAAGTAGGGTCGGCATTCGGTGCCCACTCGCTGTGCATGTACCGTAGCGTAACTGGCTGCCATTGTTTCGCTTCGATACTCTACTTAAAAGTTGCTTTTTAAATACGAATAGAAAATAATGGAAGTTTGTTATTTAATATTTTTCAATGATATTCGTCAATATGTGACGTCGAGTTAATTAAAAAGCAAATAAGTGCCATCTGTAGGCGCCTTAACACTTTACAATCAACCAGGTTCTTTGGATTGCTATAGCAGGCGATACAATATAATATAATTTACTAACAGATGACGCTTAAGAATAAGGTTTACTCTATTTTTTTTTGTTTAGAACTCATTTTCTAAACAAAAAAAATTACAATGCATCACGATTGTTGTACGTTAAATGTTTCATAGCAGCAATCGTGAAGCCGTCACTGCATTTAACTGCGACTGTTAACGTGCAAGATCTAATAGTAGTTAAGTAATTATTGTAAGAAAATAATTAATATTTTGCGTTTCACTCAACACGCAATGCCTCCAGAATTCAGCAGAAAGTGAGGAACGGAGTGTCTTAACACTGGGTTCCCTCTGCTTACCCTGCTGTGTGCGGGATACAGCGTGAAGCTGATTCATTTATTTTTATTTTTCATGATCTGGAAAAATATTAATTCGTTGGGTTCCGCGACTATAAATATTTTGAAAATAGGCGAATAAGTTTAGTCTGGAGTGGTACTATAATGGAAGAGGTTTTTACTGCCTTTACTGTTGAATGTCAAAAAGGCGTGAAGTTAAAAGAAATTTAATTTACGTTAAGCTTCTGTTTTCCCCATATACATATACTCACTATTTTTTTTATTTATATATTGTTAAATAATATTATGATCAGTTATAGTAGGTAGTACTTAGTTCAAAAAAATGAAAGACATATAAATATGATATTATTTATTTAATCTAACGCATGGTTCTGATACTGGAATCTATACAACAAAATGAAGGAGGAATGACATAAATTAGGCGACTAATATTGCTCAGCAAATAATATAACATAGTAATTTTTTATGTAAAATACAAAAAAAAATGATTTTGATTAAAGAAATACACACATTTATGTGGTTCTTGACTGGTCTTACAAAGCGTACATAAAACTGAAAAGTACAATAAATTTACGTGTAATCTTTATCTAACGTGTCGTTTCATAACACAAGTGACCTCTGTAGGGTTACTAAGAATATTCTACAAAGCCAATATGTAGTTACTATTAATAATCTTCATCTTCAAGTCGACACAGTTTGAAGCCGGATCAAAAGTGAAAAGTGGTTAAGCCCATTGGGTCTAATAACTTCACTATTATCCCAAATTCATATTTTGAAATTCATTCGCCTATTCCAAAGTTGTAAATTTTATAAAATTTAACGTGCCCCATACCACCGCTTCTAACAATGTTCAGTAGGAGTTAAAATATATCTAATGGACAACATTCAGTTAAATATAACTGGTGTAAGACCTTTAAAACACTATGATCCATATAATCACATGTATAATACTAAAATACTCATTTATTATTACTTAAATCTATATATCTCACTAGGGGATCCTTTAGGGTCTTCTTGTTTCAAACAATATTTAATTAAACTATTATATTTCTTTGGTTCATTAACGTAGGTTGCACATTATGTCGTACCAAAAACAAAAGCAATCCGGACATACTCGTAACAAATATTATAAAAATAAAACATATTCGGTACTATATTCATATATCATTACTTTTATATAAAATAAATATTGTAAAGCAAATGGATCGATATAAAAAAACATCGTTTAGCTAAGCTAACGCTCTAGTTCGCATCTAATTGAGCGACATGTTCAAAAATAACCAATAATCTATTTTTTATATTGGCATTAAGTTATATAATATTATTATATTTAAGCCTACACATATATTTTTTTCTCAATAGACAATTGTTTTTATATATCTATATTTATATGATATAATAGCTGTGCTCTCACGTATTAACAATAACTTTTATATTTTATTTTAGAACAGGGCATATAATAGATACCTTAGATTTACTATTAGTCTAATTAAAATAAAAAATAATTGGTATGTATTAAAACTTCTTGTCCTAAACTGAAAAAGGTTCTAATTTCCAAATTAATTAGGAATTGGAATTAATCAGATGAGACAAAAACTTTTAATACATCGTATAAAGAAATTGATATCTCAGTTTATCTATTTTTATATATATATATATATATATATTTGCTTATTTCCGACATTTTATTTCTCTATAATCATATATCATATAATATGCTTTTTCAATAATTACACTTAAAACTCCAAGGGGACGGTATATACGTGTCAAATAAAACGCGATAAAGTTATATATATTTTTAAATAACTTTCGTGTTTCGACAACAATAGTTAATACACTTAGGAAGGTTTAGAAGGAACTATGAATTAATATGCATATTTAATTATTAATAATATAGCTATATAATATTTACTAATTTGTATTCAGCTTGTTTTATATATATTGAAAATTCTATTTTTTACATATTATACTTTTTGCTCTATCAAAGGATAGACACTCAGAAACCTATTAGTTTTTTATTTTTAAATTTGTATTTGATTATACCAAAAATATATATAAAAATAAATATAACAAAATTAACATAGAATTGGTAGTCTTAATAACTAATCATCTATAATGTATGTAAGTAGTACGAGAATTATCGTACGGCAGTATGTTATCTATACTACTCGTATATCTACTGGTATTTGGCATGCCAGTTATACATGGCAAGCATGTTATGGCAAGATGGATGGCAAGCAGGAGTAAGAATAGAGGGGGCCGAGTGGTCCGTGCCCATCCCAAAAAATATTATTAAAAAAAAACCTTTACACAAACACATGTTTAAAGCTAAAGTCGCTTTAACTTCTGGGTTATAATATTATGTATCCCTAGATACGCCCATGATGACACGACCTTGAATGCCACTACTTTTTACATTTCACATAGTTTGAAGAAGCTGTATTTGAATATTTAATAATTTAACGTAATATTGAAACTTATACCTCCAGTGTCTTAATAAGAGATCAACTGCGGCTATGAAAATATGGATCTCGTGACAAGCCGTGAAATGAGAAGCACTGAGATTAATTAATGTCGGATTGTAGGTGTAATGCCTCCAAAAATCTGTGTACACTGGGGAACGGAGTGTCTTGACACTAGGCTCTCTCTGCCTACCCTGCTACATGTCTACTCTATCCCCAGGGGATACGGCGTTAAAAATACAATGATAAATAAATAAGTATTAGAAATAAGTGATCAAAATCTATTTATATAAGGTCGAGCAATATTTTATATATTTAAGAATTATATATTTGGTATAATTATGAGATTTGTGCAAGATTCCCGTCATATCTACTGATGCCTAACCTTTTATGTTTAAAGAATATTAATTATTACCTACCTATTCACTTAGTAAATCTACGTATATTATTTTTTGTGGAGTGTTTAGAGAGGTTGATTTTTTACGATATTAAATTATATATCTATAATTTATGAGGTGAAACGGAATATAAACTAAAAAGGAAGAACTGGATATAGCAATAAAAAATGTGACATAACACAACTAAATGGTAAACACATAATACTACTTATACAATTCAAAATTATCATTTCTTAAATTAAAATATAATTAATAGTTTGGACCATTGCAATAAATATATACTGAATATACTATGTATTTAAATTTATTTTTCTAAATCAAGCTTCAAACTAAAGATCCTATTCAAGTATTCACATTTATTAAATGTTCGTTGTGAAAATGATACCAAATTCCGAAGAGAATTAAAAAAATACTAGGTTTATTACAACAAATACGTTACAAAATAAATTAAATACATTACATAGGTAGTATAAGTAGGATAATATAAATAGTCAATTTAAGAGACATCGCGTGACTTTTATATGACAACACCACACAGTACATATACGTATCTAATTAAGTATACAGTTAAATTCGAATATATAATTTTTATTATTCACATACATACTTACATTTACTCGTTATATCTCAATTATATAGATATATATCTCTATATCTGTTGTAAAATGATATGTAGCTATAAGTTTTTGTATATACTTACGCAATAATACAGGGTTTCCCTTTCAAAATAAATTCTGAATATGGAAGGATTGTATTTTTCGAATAAAATAGGCCGTACTAAAATTTATAAATTTTAAAAAAGTTTCATTTAATTCAGCAAAATAGTAAGGATTGGTAAATGCGTACAAATTGTACACAAAGGCAATAATTTCAAATATAATAAAATATTAAATACACAAAAGCATTTGCAAAAGCATTCATCATAAGAATAAGACTATGATATGATAACGCATTACCTACTCTATCACAAATACATATCAATTTATTATAATTTTTAACGTTTTAAAGTATCATTCAATCAATCAATATAAATGAAATTGACACTTAGTATTTTATCTAGTAAGAAGCATAAAAATATTTTCAATAAATAGGCCAGAGCGCGTAACCTAAGACAGATCAACTAAGTCATGTAAATTTTAACAAAAACTTAAACTTTCAAAAGATTTTTAAAGGAAAAGTTGTCTTACAAAATTAAGAGGGCGTTCATGAGACATTATAGGTCTTTCGTAGTCATAATCGCTTTGATTTCCTGTGCACGGTGTCATTTGTAGCGGGCGTGATGATGAAGAGGCGCCACATCTTCTGCAAAACGTCCGCCGCACTCCCAGCGGTCGCTTCCACCACCACATACCTTGTACGGAGGCCTCGTAGCTGGCTTTGTCTGATCTGGAGGATGTTGCGTAGTTGTAGGTAGGTCGGGGTTCATAGGGTTCGGACCAATTGGATTCACTGTCGCAGGGCGTGACCGGGGCGCTACGGGTGGGTTTGGGTTCGTAATATTTGTTTGATTCTTCGGAGAGTGAGCCGCGCCTCTGAAAATATCATGTATTTTTCATTTGAATATTAACGTAAAATATCTGTTGATATTCCTATGGATGTGCAGGCAAAATAGACATAATTCTTACTTTCATAACATTGAAGTGCGGTAGCTTAAAGCGTCACACTTCCTGTAGGAACTTGACCGGACACACTCCCTGTCGGTTATCACCGGAGCGGATCATCACCATCCCGTCAACCTCGTCTCCCACTTGAATGACGATCTGATCGCGCAGCAACATTAGTCCATTATCCCCATCTGATACCTAAAAGTAAAAATATTATAATATTTAGATTACTGGAGCAGGCAGAGGGTTCCTAACGTTAAGACACTCCGCTCTTTCACTTTCCGCCAAATTTTTGAGTCATTGTGTGTTGAGTGGCGGAACTGAACCCCATTTTTGTTGTAATTTGTTAATAAAATTAAATAAGCCTATTTGAATGAACGTCACCTGTAAATTGTGAGTAACTTGTAATGGCCGCTCTCCTGCTTGAAGCTTTGTGCAGTACTTGGAAGGAAAATATCCTATTTTACCCAAACATTTGCCTTTCCACCAGTCGGGATCAGATGTATCGATGACGGTCACTTTGTAGCCGGCCTTAAGATCCAACTCGTCAGCGTGGCGAGATTTGAAGTTGTAGAGAATCACATACAAGTTGGTTGGCAAGAGACGTTGATGCTTCTGAAATTTTAAAGATTTAACAAAATTTAATGTAAAATAACTTAAAGCTTGATATTTATATACATAAATGCATACTTAATTTTAATTATCTATACATAAAACTTGTAGTAGAGGCTGTAAGAGCTATAGAGGGGTCTTTCAGATAATTTGCGATAGTGGTGGGTTAAAAATCTCACGCTTGAAAACGATATTACGGTATTTTAAGAACTAAAAAAGTGATGAATAAACTTTTAACGTATAATGGACGTAAGAATATTATATATATGCATATGTCTGTAAAAGATTCAACAGAGTATAAAAATAATTTTGAAGCAAACATAGGTATTGACTACGACTTTAAAATTTCTGGAATATACTATTTAGGAAGAGACCAACCTAAAGTACAAATAGTTCATTAAGTTACCAAACAGAATACTTACACTGGGCTGCTTCACTGGTGATGGACAAGGGCTAGCACTGTTGGACGACAGACTCTTATCTGGCTCGTCAGGCAGTTCAACACTGCTCATACGACCGCCTCGAGCACTCAAGAGTCTACGACTGTGTACAGGCGACGAAGGAGCTGCGTATCATTTATTAAAGTTTAAGAATTTGCTTTTTTATATTTGGGACATTTAAGTATTAGCATAGAAGTTTCTATTATATTTAGTGAACATTAATTTCAATTTTAAGTTTAAACTAAGATTCCAATTTTATCTTCAATTTATTTTAATTTAAACCTGTGAAAGATATACTAAGAGCGAACGAGAAAAATTGATTGAATTGTAGCATAAGATCTGACGTTTATTTCATCCTTACGGAATGTTCAGCCACATAGTTTAATACGTATAAAGAAAATACTGAATGTTTTGGTATTTTTTTTGAATTTGTTAACATTCAGACCCTTTTTTATTGAGGAGTATCAACAGAGTTGAAGGCCAAATATACAAAACTATAGAATTTGTTATAAATAAAAAAAATATTCATATACTTGCCTAAGTAAACTTCATCACGAAGTAACAAATGGGATAACAGATAGACATTTAACAGCTTTCGCTATAATAATGATGGTCGTAAACGTCAGTTAGTTGTTAGTTATAGCAATGCACTTAACAATTAATATATATAATGTACATTTTAGTATCACAATTAATGTGTCGATAAAACATTAAAAAATATTAAAATTTTCAAAGAACCCTTTTGAAAGCACAAACACAGATATTATTTCTATTCTAGGCTCCCAATTTCATATTTAGCATAAGACAACTGTGAGAAATGTAAAAGCAAATATATATTTAACAAATTTTGTTAATAACATAATCGATGGCCCAGTTGTGTTACGTTAAATGTACGTGATATAGAAATGAACGTACATGACTGAGTATGGGCAAACTGGTGAAGCATGTGGTTACTTATTCTATACGAGCCATATCTCATGCAATATGTTCTGTAGTCACCTAGAAAATAAAAGTAAATAAATTACATGCAAAAATAAATGCAAAAAACATACGAAAACATTAAAAGGCGTTAATGGGCAGATAGTACATACATCTTTTGTTGGTTGTGAAGCAGGACCAAAAATATTCTGAGCAGTGTTTTTTTTAACCAAAAATAGCCAAAACATTTAAAAACCGAATCGTAAAACTTTCGGTTACCATAGAACCACGAAGAAAGCACATCATCAGGGAAATTCAGTAGACAGTGTAGCCACAAGTAGTCACTAACAAAAGATAGACACAAGCTAAGCCAAGGGAGGAGGTACAGTAGAGGTGAACATTTAACATTGCTTGTGGACACAAGACATAGACATCGTTCATAGACAACACTTTCGTTAATAACATTGGCTGAGCTCAAAAAACCAAGAAAAAATTTAAAGTCGCTTTTACTATAAATTGCGTTGTTTGCATTTGTGAAGATTAGATCTTTGTTTAATTTCATCAATTCAGAAACGTCATATATTTCAAGTCATTAACTGATTATAATAGTATTTGGGAATAGCTGAAACAATGCCAGCAGCGTGTCGCTATAAACATTCCCTGCTACCAGATCATGTTGAACATATAACAATGCCAATAAATTTAACTCCATTAAGACCATTAAAAACCCTGCAGTAGTTTTGTTAATTTAAAATAGTTTTATTAGATTTTCTTTCGTACGTAATGTCTTGGAATTATTAAATTTGTTCCGACATTGAAACATCTCGCCAGACGCTCAACATTCAACATTCAAGTTCTTAAATATAAAACTTGAAAGTTCAACGTGAGTCTCTTTTGAAGCAAAAGCGACTTTTTGATTTAACCGTAAAAAAATATTCATTGATGAAATTGTAAATGTTAAATGTAATTGTAAAGAAAGTCAGGTTTTTTGTGCCCATGATGTTTACGTGATAATTGCGACATTCGTACATAGAACTCTGCTGCCCTGCGAGGGTTGGTCTCGAGGGCGACGTCTCAGCTCCCCACATTCTGGAGAGTCCAGCGACAGGCTCTTCATCCTAAGGTTCAACTTTTGTCGTCTCGGCGAATGTGGCGCTATAACAGGCATGCGGTATGAGCGTCGGACACTTACCAGTTTTTTCAATTTCAAATCCTATTGTATCGTACGACTGGTTAAATGACATTTTATATTTTTAGTGAAGAAAAAATGTATTTTAGATAAATGTATGTAAGCTTATAACTAAATTTTAAAGCAAAACTTGAAATTTTGTAATTGTTTTTAATTTAAGCAATAAGTGAGCATTGGCAATAATTAGTATATAATATTACTTTCATGAATAATAATATACATTAAAATTATAAATTGTGTCTTTTGAGAAAAAGTCTAGCTTAATCTTATAAGCTAATTTGTTACATAAAGATTTTAAAATATGTATTAGGTATAAAAATGCATAAGCAGGACAAAGAAAAACAAAAATATCAAAAAAATATATATAGAACCATAAAAATACTTATATATTTAAACCAAGATGCACAAATATGAAGTTCTGAGTGGAGTTTACGTGACGATACCTACTGAATGCTACTTATTTTAGCGAATACTAATAAATGAAGTTATATTCAAATGATGTCTTCATGATAATTTACAAAAATACTTAAAATTTAAAGAAATATTCAAAAAAATTGCTTGCTCGTCATCAGCAGCATTGTTTGAATTAAATAAAATATAATTTATACGAATGGTAGTTGATAAAATGCAACGAATCTCGACACAGTCTACTGGGATTCGCTTATGTACAAGTTAATTATTGGTACCAGGTAAGGGACTGGCGCGGTCTGTCTGCCTCAACATTTGAGCACTCTTGGAGTTCCTCATCGAACCTGTATGAACAAAATATAGCATCTCGTCTGTAATGTTTAATATCAATGGACGTTTTACGACGGTGTCGCCTTGTAAACTCGGAGGAAGAAACATAATAGCCAAAAAAGCCAAAATTAAAACAATTTTTTAAACGCGGACATCCTATAAAACGATAACAATTTTGAACTTTTAAGATATTATTTGTCTGCGTGTAATTAAGAATGGTGTAGTATACCGTTGTGAGCAATTAACTTTATACAAGAATATTATATACAATAATATTTGCGTTGGCGGTCTGAGTGCATGTGAAAATACGTTAGTATGTGATGTGGATGTAAAAGAAAAATCGCCGTACAAACGCATGCGATCAGCATGTTACGCGCCAAGCCATGCACCACTTACATACATCCAAACGCCCGAAGAGTTTTGACGTTCAATATAAAAAGTCAAGTGCAAACTGGTAAGAGGACGAAAAAAATAAGCGAATCAATTCTGAATTTTATTGTAACAGTAACAATACATATCACAGAACGCGGGGCGTTTCGGGGTAAAAAAATATACGCGAGCGGCTCACGCGGGCGGTCTTATGGCCGCATTCAGATCAGTCAGTAAAGGTATGAATTAATTTCAAATAAATATTTCGTTATTTCTTGCGAATGCTGGCCTGGGCCTTGAGAATTGAAGGCGGAGGATCGCCATTTTCATTTAATAACACTAAGGGTTGTCCGAATGGGCGTGTCGTCGTCTCTTCTGTTTCTGCAAAGATAACCGGCAAAACAAAATAATAAATAAATAAATAAATAAGTAAAAAAAACAAATAAGAAAAACATAAAATTAAAAACAAAACTAATATAGGACTGATGGAGATGATTACTGAGAATGTCCAGGTACACCAAGTGGGAGGACGGAACAAAGCATGTAGAATTGAGTTTCATCTAGTTGTTTCAGTGTGCTAACATTGCGACATATAATATAAAATAAAATAAACAAAATGACACAACGAAATGAGGCTTTTAGCCAATAAGACGGGACAAAGAAAGCTCGTTTGAGACAGAGATGCGCTACGGCTGCAGGGCGCGTACTTTCCGGTAGCGAAATGGACCGATGTTGCGGCGAGCGACGCGACTTGGAGCCCCACATGGACAAACTCTTGACACCCGCGAACAGCCGCCGCCGCACGCCGCCCTCCGGCCGCGCCGCGCCTACCGACAAGCGCACTCTGAGACCCGCACCCCGCGCACCCCAAGACTTAAGAAAACGTGCAATCGACACTACTGAAAACGAGTGATCTGAAGCCGATACGCGTCCCAGGGGCGGATCTACCCGGCTACTGATGTGTTCTAGCATGAAGTATGTAATGGCAGCTTAGATCCGCCCTTGGCGCGGAACGAGCGGAGAAGCGAGCGAGCCCGGGTGCGGCACCAGACCTGAGCTGGAGGAGACCGGGGGCGCCACCGCCAGGCCGGCATTGGGGCGCGCCGGGGAGCGCGCGGGCGGAGGCTCCTCGGGCGCCGACACGCGCACTACGGGGCCCCCGCGCGATTCCCCGCCGCCCGGCTTCGCTATTTCGTTGGCCCGCTTCAGAACTTGATAAGTTTGATCCACTTCCTCCTCTGGGCACCGATCGAAATGTTATTACCCGATATATTACGAACTATTAGAGTTGCAAGAGGTGTGCGGTTGTCGTTTGTTAGTAGCGACTTTTTGTATAGATCTGTCTAATGTCTATCTCGAATGACAATTTGCAATTTGATTAGTAAAGGACTCGGGGTTCAGCAGGGTCAATCCGTACTATTTCATACCGTACCCTCGTCATAGTAGCTATCGAAATCATCATCGAACTCGACTGATCTCTTGAAAGAGATCTTAGTAAGTCTCTGTCCTGGCAGCCACCCGTCCTCCACCCCTGGACAATGTCAAGTTAGTGTCCTATTGCGTTTAAATTATATGTGATCGTACAAAGAAGTTTGTTGTGTTTATATTGATACGGAAGCGAGTGAGCTATAACTGTCTATTACTTATAAGATTTTAATTCATAAGCTTGATTATTGCCATGTTTACAGTGTACTGCTCTGTTATAACTGTTGAAGGCTATATTACAGTTATAAAATTAAGTAATATTTAAGTACTCTAACGTAATAAATATTTGATTTAACAATATTTCCACATATAATTAAATTTTATTTCTAAAAGGTCTAATACTCACCATCCTTTATTAGTCAATAGACAGACATGTCAAGTAACACTTTAGCAAAAATAAGTACAAGAGTTAAATTGTTTGGATAATCTTATTTTAAGATTATTAAATTTATTGTATGTAAAATTTGTTTTATTCTGTTTCAATAATTGTCTTGAAAGGTATTTGTTGTATAAATTATAAAAAATAATAAAAATCCGAAGCAAAGTCTTACTCACTTTCTTCATCAAACGCTGCATCTTGTACTCTATGAGCTTCTATTTCAGAAGTGCTCTTTTGTCTCCGGAGAAGGCGAGATTTAGTCTGGCATTTACCAACTTGAGGCATGCAATCTGTATGCACATTCATCTTGCACATCCTACATCGTAGACCCTGGCGGGTGTGCCCTGGTAGAATAGATAGATATAAACTGCTTTAAGTACACAGGTTTATTTTACACAATTATACACAATATTAGAGTAATCAGTGACGCAATTGTGGTATGATACATATGTAATGAGAGTAAGCATTGATTTCGCGTCTACTAGGACATCTACTAGGAAGAATGTTCATTGAATTTTTTGTTTGTAACTAACCCAGTTAAACAAAATACAGCGTAAAACTCTCTTATACAACACTATCTCAAAATGGATATAATAACAAAATTAGCAATATAAGGACAAAGTAGATTTTTTTATAAACATATAAACTGTGTTAATGATTTCTAATCATTATTTGAGCTCTAATACATTAAAACTGCAAAGTATGTAATGCATTGATTATGAAGGATTAAATTCGACCATTTTGTTTTTGTATCAGTAGTGAGTAATGTATAGAAATAATAATCTTTATTTTATTAAAAAACACGAATCCAAATTTTTTTTCATTTTCCATGTTCCGTGAAAGTAGCAATTTAAGAGACCAGATCATATAGTTAATGTAGAATCTCCCTCGAGCATCGCGTACGTACAAACCATATCTAGTTTAGAATGTTCTGTGTGACGAAAATATCAATGGAGTTTAAAAGTTAACTTGCAAAGACCATGCCGACCATCATTAAAGATAGATTTAAACAGGTATGCCATAGTTTTTAGAAAAGGACGTTGTGGCGTCGTGGCACAGTGGCACAAGCGAATGACTGTAAACGCGAAAGTTGTTGGATCGATTCCCACTCCCAGCAATTAAATATTAAATATTTTCATTTCCTCGCTTTGGTAACGAGGCAAAGCGCGGCGATGAATTCCGCAATTAACACGCAATACCACCATTCGGCGGAATTCGCCGGATATTGGGGAATAGAAATTACTTAGCACAAGTTTCCCAAGTTCCTACAAAAAAAGATATAGTTTTATTATTTAGGCGATGAAATGAGAAGCTTCCAACAACTTCTACAAAGTGTTATTAAAAATCGAAGTTACATTTTGATTTACAACAATTCGTAATAATGGAATGAAAAAAACAGGCGCTGTGCCGTCGGGGCATGGGCCGGAAAAACTCGCTCGTTTGTAATGCCATATATTGGCTAATTGGCGTATACTGATAATTTTCTCTAACGTTTCCTTGTTATACTTAAAGATAATAGTTCAAAATATTTTTATGTGGTATCTTGAAATAAAATAAAAATACTATAGAAGTAGTAGTAACAGAGATATAAATATATTTGTCAAATTAAGAAAATGCATCATTGTGTATTTAGCTAGTTCATTATTCTAAGATTATTCCGTATTAAAGAATAATTAATTTTGGCAGTGTAGTGTCAGATTCCTGATTAATGTTCTGACGGCAATTAAATTTTGCCTCCATTCTAAAGTAACGTTTTATAAAACAATATGAAACTTTCATGTTCAGGGAATCCTAGTTTCCCTTTTAGTCTTTAGGTTGGGGCCAGCTTGTCAGGGGTATTAATTATGTCTTGAGATAAAACGACGTTACCCCTGTATATTGCTAACTGAAGTATAATAATGAGAGCCATTGACAATGGCAGAGAATTTGTTAATTTGCAACAATTTATTAAGTGGCCTTATATTTAAAGTGATAACAATGTTCATCTTAATAGCTTCCAAGTAGCCCTTAGTAGTTGCAAAAAATGAGAAATAATTAATTTGGCGGTTATCCAATCCTTATCTACAAATATTATGATAAAACAATGAGAGGGGTCCATTCTGCACAAAAAAATAAAAAAATATTTACTTATTTTTTAACCAATAGAAACATAACCATTATAAAATATAATTTAATTCCTTTTATCTGTCTGTGGTGGTGTGGTAAAATTATACAAATTACATGTTCATAACAAAAAAAATGTATAATACACAAAAGGTTGATTATAACGTAGGTATATTAAAATTAGTCCGCTTTTCTTTCTTCGCATTGTACCAGGCTGTGACAGACGAGCTGTAGGTATGACATTGACATTAAACACTATGAAATTGATATTTGAAGCTACAGTTCGTGTAGATAGAAATATTAAAGTATATTAATGTGCCTACTAATATCGTGGAAAATATCAAAGGGTATAAAACTAGAATCTTTTTATAATTTTATTATTAGTATGCTATTACCTACGCAGTATTAGATTTCAATCACGATTAGGTATTTGTAAAGATGAGCCAAGATTTTTTTTTAACAAGCTTTTCGTAATATGAAACTACGGAGTGGAAACGGTGACTTCGTTCCGAAGTGATTCATTTTACAGTTTATCCCAATACACAATACACAAAAAGAATTCAAAAAGATAAGAAGAAAAGAAAGATAAGAATTTTTAGCCATATCTCGAATAAACTTGAGTTTTTAAGGTTAACTCTATATCCCGCGTATACCAGGGTAGGCATAGGAAGAATCTTCATTATAAGAAAGACGTTTTGTTCTCCACTTTCCGAAACTTTAATTCAAAACACCAAAACTTTAATTCAAATTAAGCCCGATATGGAGAAGTTCACTAGTACCTTTACTACGCTCACAATACCCGTAGTATTAAGTATAACAGTTTAAGCCTTTAATATATCAGGTTAAAACTAACATTAAGATATACACTTACCTCTGAGAACTTGAGAGCAAACATCGCAGGGTGTGATTTTCTTGTAGGTATATTCTTGAAAATTATGCGCCTCAGATTCCCCGCCCGAGCGCATGTCACGAGCGGCGCCATTCCTCCTAGAGATGATTACATGTTAGCTATACCCTACTACGTCCAATTTTAACACTTTTAATAAATATGAAACATATATTCATAATATGACAAATATTATACATACTATATATTTGCAAGGACCTGTTTATTTCGTAGTATCAATTATTTCTCATTAACTTAGCTATAATATCATCTCAATATTTAAAATACTTCCGCTGTAAGCTCTCAGACGTGTTCCGCCTTTACAATGAACCAATATGGGATTGAGTTAAGTAATTTATCGTACTTTTGAGTCCATGACAGAAGCTTATACTACCTCATATATATTGATCTATGTACAAGGCCAAGTACATGGCTGCGGTGGGTGAACCGGTCACCTTCGCCGCGCTGAGCTTTGTTTTGATGCTTATAGTAAAATATTGATATGACTATATCTATGTCATAATTATTATTGATTGTATAATAGTAACCAATATGTCCCAAATATATTTATACTTTAGTTGTGTGTATCTTGAAGTTTAACCTGCTTATAAAAATATAGCTAATCTAGTACTTAATAATTTATTGTGTTTTTATGAAATGGTTTTGATACATTTGTATTTTATATGTAAAATATATATTTTTCAAATTGAGATTTTTCTAACTTAGTCATACTTTAAAATAACATTATGAAACAGCTAGAGATGAAGCTTATATAAGGGGAAAAGCAATAAGAGAGGAGACAGGACAGAAGCAATATATTTTGTAATTCAATAGTTAGATTACTTAAAATATATATTGAAGTTAAACGATCTAGCTATTTCCTAGGTTTCATAGGTCTGGATGTATATTGAAAATAAAACATAGTTATTATTAAATATTTACATGACTGAAGACATATATATGTACTTACATATAAGGCTTCGGAACTAATATCATAATAGCAGTACTAATATTACCAGGCTTTACGTCACCTAATGTTGTAGGAAAATATGGATTCTACTTGAGCGAGACATCTAACAGTTAGCCTTTACTTCATGTTGCACAGAAAATACTAAAACTATTTAGGAATTTCATATTTTTATAGCATTATATTATATTAAGGCATTAACATAGCTTGTAATAATTATCAATACATCCACGGCCTTGAAAACCTTTGTAATACAGATAGTAAAGGATTAACAGTATCAGGTCACAGAAGGTATACGCCTACGGGGAAGGTTTACCTCATCGCCATGACCGTAGACACCGCGTGGTACATTTGATTTTTTCTTACGATGCAAGAAGAGAGAAACATCAAAATGAACATGAAAAGTGTGATTAAAATTTTATATTAAAATGCAATTTAAGTCTGTGATGAATATTTTCATACTGTACTCTGAGGTAAATTGAAATGTAAAAGAACCATTGAACGATATTTGATATCTACTAGCATACTCATTTTTAAAATAAAATATATGTTTACAAGTCTAAATGATAAAATATATGAGGCCAGTCGTAGTGCTGGTGCACTAGTGCTACTATAAACGCGCATACGGGTTGTAAGTTCGATTCCCACTCGAGGAAATAAAATTATTAATATTTACATTTCCTAGTGACGAGGCGAAGTAGTAAGTAGAAGCGCGGCGTTGAGTTTTGCCCCGTAACTGGCAAAACCCCTAGAATCTTGCAAAATTGGGGAACGGAAGTGTTTAACACTAGTTTTCCAAGTGTCTTCTGCCTAAGATAAAAAAAAATGATTAGAAGCGTTGTCAGAAACGCTTCACAAGCAAAATCGTTCGATAGTTCTTAAAGCGTGTTATGCATATGTATGTATATATTTTATAAAATAAGTAACATTTGAAAAATGTAGAGCCATCACAGACTTGATTTACTCGTAAGCTGTTCCTATACATAGGTATAGTTAAGCTATAGATATAATAATATGTTACTTTTATCTAATTAGAATAACTTACGAATAAAAAGGCTTAATAACTTAAAATGGTGACAAATTAATATAATTAAATTAAACTTATTTATAATGTTGTATATTAAATGTCCATATTTTAAATATTTTCTCGTCGTTTAAATACTTTTATTTTTATAGGGAAACATTGTGCTCCACTTGTACCTAAATAGTTCTATCCTCGTAACGGAGTAAATATTTAAATTATATCTTTTCCTTCTGAGTGGAGACCTAGTTTATCGACTGCTGTATGCGACTCTTTATCGCATGGAATTGTGTATTTATTTAACGCTACATATTTGCTGATAGAATTCACGAAGTCCTAAATATGTGTATTTGTACATTTTCTACAGTTGAAAAACTCTTTATCTATTTTGAATAAAGCATGTGTTCATACATTTAAAATATCTTCATTATATTCAGTGGAACATACAACAATGTTATTATTGAACTAGCGGCCCGATCAAGGCTTCGCCCGCTTGAACTACATAATGATTAATCTACTTATGTGAATGACTTTCGCTTTCTAATAATAATATCATTTTAAAACAATACCAACCAATACTTTTAATAAAGGTATACCTTTATTAAAAGTAAAGTTTCAGATAATTCAATAAAACAGTTATTTTTATAATATGAATCAAATATTAAATGTTAAGGAAATACTAAATGTTAAGGAAAGCTTGCCAAAATATAACAGTGAAAACCGCAATTAAATCGGTTAAGCCGCTCCTGAGATTAGTATGAACAAACACACAAAATTTTGAAATATCATTGTTTTTGGTAAGACTTCTTCTTACATATCTTCCATATACAGACATCTGAGACTGTTACGATTTTATATATTATAAGTACTTATAGATATAGATTTAGTTACATATTTCAGTTTCAATATGTGTATAAATAACAAATCTGGTAAATATTGCATAATCATATGAAAACATTCTATGTTAAGTTTTGCAATTTAACAAGGGCGAAAAAAAACTAAATCCGATATAAAATATAAAGTTTCGAATCAACTAACGCATTATATAATAATAAATATTTGTACAGCTAAAATAAATCAGATTTAATATAAGCGATTTGAAGCCTTACAAATAGGCTTCGAACCGACGGACAGCGCGGTTACTGGCCTTAATCTCATTTGCGTGAGACACAATAATTGTTTTATGTAAAAATTATCTAATTAATTTATTGGATTACTTTCCTATACATTTTTTGTAACCTAATTTATTACATTCCTAACTATTCTTTTCATTTTTAAAGTTTACTTTATTAAATTATAACAATGAAATGAAAACTAGCTTTCCATTTTCTTTAATTTTATCTCATATTAATCTGAAGTAGTCGCAAATATTATTAATTTAAAAACCCAATAAACGTTTATATATTAACATTGGAGTATGTCTTTGCAGTAGGTTCTTATATAAATGTATTTTCCCTATATATTGGGTGTTAGTAGTCAGGTTTTGTTACAAGCAACAATCAATCTATTTCAATTTAGGTGTACACGATGTCGCCAACATGAAATATTGATTGGCTTCAACAATAATTAAACATGACGCAGCGACTTTGAAATGTCTCAGTTGCTTGAACTAATTGAAGCATTCGTTTTCTTCTAATTATTTAAAAATGAATTTATTTCTGCTTTGAGCGTTTTATTTCTGCTTTGAGCGTTTTTTTCAGTTTCACGCTAAATGGCGGTAAAGGGAGGACAGTGTTAGGACGCGTGTTGAGTGGCGGAAATTAACGCCGCGCTTTTCTCCGAGTGGGAGTCGAACCCAAAAGCTAACGCGTTTACAGTCGCTTGCAGCTCTCTGCCACGATAGCCTTACATTTTTTTGTAGTCATTTTATGTATAAAATACTATAATTTTTTTACACTTTATGGAAAGTTCAAATTAAATTATCTTTGGTTTAATTCAGCTCTTTTATTTATTTGTATACATATTTACTTGTATTATTTATATCGGGTTACACTGTTTCGAATTTCTTTAGCGGACTACTCAAAGAAAGATTGAAACTTTATTAGATTACACCCTTACCCTTTTACTTCGTGTAATGAAAAAGTATAGCAATTTTCCACTTTATGTGATATAACATATATAAATAAATATCCTGAAGAAATTATCTCCTTATTTTTTAAATAAATAAATATTGTAATCGTCTATTATAATTTTTAGTTATATTTTTTATCTACTAACAATGTACGGTTAAAATTATTTTGATCCTTGTACTTTTATTTTTTTACATTTTGTATACGCCTTTCATAATCTTGTAAGAGGTAGGTACCTACAATAAAATTCTGTGTTCTGTAATATATAGAATTCTATTTTTATCAGCTTCATGCTATATTCCGCACATAGCAGAGTGGTTAGAGGAATCCTGGGATGTTAAGTCACTCCGTTCCCATTAAGACACTTCCGTTCCTCACTTTCCACCGAAAACATAAAAAAGAAAAGACACCAGAATTTGTGACAAAAACACCACAAATTAATATAGTCAAGAAGTACGTATGCAGTGCGCTCTTGAACGCCAATAAAAGCTGAGTGGAAGTCCGTTAGCAGGATGCAATCAACTTCCTCGTTGCAGCTGGGAAGTGTCGAGTTCTCATATTTGAAGAACGCCGATTGGGTTGAATCTTTCTTTATTAAGTTTAAGTTAAGATTGGAAAAAAATCGGACCACTAATTATATTATTACAAATAGTCGATAAGTATCTACTACATATATTAAATTGTCACCATTTAAATAACAACATTAATATGAAATGGTATGAAAACTAAATTAAAATTATGTCATTAACGTATTATAAGTTTTTAAAATGTTGTAAAAGTTGTTTTTTAAATAAATTGCAAAATATTGGTTAAAAACTCACTTGTCTGGTGGTGCCGCATGTGGTGGTGGGGCGCTGGGTGGTTTGAGGCTACGGAAGGCCTTCAGCCACTTGTTCTTCATGCTGCCTGCAGATGAGGACGATAGCTTACGATCAGCCGCGGCTGTGCTACTGTCAGCTTTCGCCGCGAACAGCTCTCTCTGCAAACAAGCAAAGTCATTTAAACCTTCGAGATATCTGGAAAGTTGCCAAATCATGAAGATCTCCGTATCGACATAAGAACCTTTAGTTCGATTTTCATTTTTGTGCTGCGTTATAATTAATTTAGAAATTAAATTTGCAAAATGTTTTTTAATTATATATTTTAATTAATATAATTTATTATTATTTTATTATTATTTATGGAAACATACACCTACGTATGTAGACGTATTTGAGAAAGATTATAATTAATTAGACTATGTTTAAAATTTTCCTAAATAAATATAAATACTTCAATAAAAGTAAAACCCAATTCATTTGGCCCTTGTGTAGCTTCTGATATTTGGTAGGTACACCAAAAACTATGATAATATTTATTTTTGTTTTTCTATTTTTCTTGTTTTAAGCCCCTCAATGAATATCTGCAGGACGATTATAAGTACCTACGTTTAAACTTAAATGAACCTTCATACATATTACATACGTCTTGAAAAATATTAAATGATTTTAAATAATAAAAAACAAGTAACAATTCACAAAGCAACTAATAATAATATTATAACAAAATACATACTATTTAATGTAATAAGAAACATCGTTGCAGAAAACGTGAGTGTTGAAAGAGGAAGTGAAACCTTAAAAACTAGAAATAACTGCGTTCCTTTCACGGTGGCTGTTATGATATGCGCCAAGTAATATTTTCTTATATTTATATGAGACATCGATAAATTTTAGTATTAGCTATTCTAAATCCAGTCACGAAGCGAGTGCGAACGCCGATAATATATTAAGCTTCGGTGGAATTAACTTTCTAGCAATTTCGGATTTTACATAATTTCTTTTTTTAATGACATTTCAAAGTAGTTATGATGTATATTATATAGAAGTTAAAAGATGAAGTTCTGAACACGTAAGGTATGTTATAATTTACTTCCTGCTAGCGGTCCTGGCAGGGCTTGGGAAAAGAAGCTGCAATTTTCTAACATCATTAGAAATTGCTTATCACGCAGAACAGTTTTTCCGAAAGCATTACGCTCATATCTCTTAAGGTTTAGCTAGTCTGTTCGGGTTCCATATGAGACCTTCGTTTTGTTAAGTGAACAGAAAATCGTATTATGTTGACCATTTTTTTCTAAGACGTTAAATAACACCTTATCTTTCATAAATAAGACAGGCTGCATTTTAGGTATTTAGATTCTGAAAAAAATTGTAGCTTTCTTATACGTTACCGAGGACTGATATTTATTTGACCAAAAAAAGCATCAAACTTGGTCCAACAGGTTTGTGTGCAACGCGAATAACAGATATGCAAACAAAAATTACAATAAATATATTTTAGACTCCTAGAACCTAGAAGTATTTATTTTAATTTATATTCAATGCACAAAATTGACCTCTTTTACAATTTTCTTATAATTATATTCTGTTAATTTATGTTTTACTTGTAGATGTCTTCAGTAACACTGGGCAAGGACTAAGGACACGACAAACTTCATTATAGTAAGTCTAAAAGCTTTTAGAAGAATTCAAAGCAAGTACAAGTTTAAGATATTTTAGACATCCACTTGTCGCATCTAATAGGTAGCGATAGAGTCAGCGTAAATAGATTTATTTAGGATAATAATAATATAGTTTGCTCTATGCATATTATTATTTAAATATTAATTATAACTTATATTATCTTATCAAATAAAGAGCTAAAATATCACATATTACGAATATTTCAGATATTTTTTTTTCCAAACCAAATTTGTCATCATTTCAGTATCCCTTAAGTCAATCTGTTATAGTACCCTACAACTTTCCATCTATCTTAGCAATATTTCCAAATACTCTTTGAAAAGCCGATAGGTGCTAGTTTTAAAGCACATAAGGGAGTAAAAAAGCACCAAGGTGAAACGAAGTATAACTTTTTTCCAGTCTAAGCTCATAAGCTGTGTGATGCAAATCAAGTCATTTACATGCCTTTTATTTCGTAAGCCCTCATAACTTTTCGGCTCCTAATTTTTCACCGTACAAGTTTTGATAAACAACTTTCATCTTGGTTGACAGAATTAAAATTTTGTTTATTATGCGTCACATAAGAGGCCAGCTGTGGTAGCTGGACGCAAATCTGTAACTGTACACGTGACGCCGTTGAGTGATTCAATTTCCACTCGAGGAAATGATATATTTTGTATTTCCTTCGCTCTGGTGACGAGGCAAAACGCGGCGTTAAGTTCCGGCACTCAACACGCAATTGCCTCTAGAATTTGGCGGAAAATGTAAACAGAGTATCTTAGCACTGGGTTTCCTGGCTATCGTGATGTGGTTGAGATACAGTGGGAAGCTAAAATAAAAAGAACCTTAGATTGGGGGTGAAAAGACAAATATATATATATCTTTAAGTTTTTTATTAAGATGTTTTTATAAAATTCTGCTACTATTAGTACTACTACTACTACTACTAAGTACTAGTACTACAAGACTAGTTAGTCTCGTCTAATAATAATAATAATTAAACACAATTACTATAAGCAAAAATATAACTGGCATATCTCAATTTTTTAATCTTTAATGTCTACTAAATCTGATGAAATAGCAATAACAGCCTTTTGGCACTGAAAACAACAAGTTATGTAACAGCTTGTTAGCGTCACACTTCAGTGAAAACCACTTCTTATAATGACTAGATGCTCAATGCGGACACCAGGCGGGCAGGTGGGCAGGCACCTTTTAAAAAAACAATAGAAATGCACGTTTTTATATTTTGTTTAACACTATTAGGGGCAGATTTAGCCCTAATTTTAATTAAAAAAAAATATTTCATTTAAAAAAATATTTAAAAAGGAAAGCAGTTTTAATGGTTTCATCAGGTTTTTGAATACACTACACATATGTATTTAATGTAGAATTTACATCTTAAGAGCCTAATTATGATATTTAATTATATGCAAATTTATTTCTCGAAAGCTTCAGTGGAACTTGTTGTGACTGTTTTTATTCGTACCTTGTATATTTTTATAAGGGCTCTTTTCAACTATTTATTCGCAGTGGTAGATTCTATTTACGAATAACTATAATTAAATTAAATCAAAATTAAATCAGCTTCACGCTGTATCCCATACACAACAGGGTAAGCAGAGGCAATACTAGGCAAATAGTACGGTTATTAAAAATAATAACTATTAAACCATACACACATTAATTCTTTCATTAAATATGTCATTTCTTCGAGAGGATTCGATATCCACAACTTGTCACGCTTAGCACGCTGGTACTTCTGCGCCACGATTGGCCTCATAATACAGTTTAATTTTAAATAATGTAGAATTACTTGTATGAAATTCATAGAAAAGGCACATTTGAATCTAGTTCACGAAAGCGACCTTACTAAACGCGAAAAACATTGCGTGACCCCCACTTCCCGTTTCGGACAACCGTTTTCCGATAAGAATACAATACACAAAATACACGAAACTATAATACATGTACTATAACAATACTGACCTAAAAATATAATTGTTTAATGGTAATTCTCATATTTTTTTCATTTTTCAAAATATTTCATACAAATAAGCTAAGCTTAAATCTGAAATTAACTAATTAACTGCTTCAAGAACAAGATCGTGATTCGTGTCTACGACAAATAAAGACGGTGACTATAAAGCTTCTTATCAATGGTGGAGGCCAAGGAATGGGTTATCTACGGCACTATTTCTTTTATTTTACTTATATTTTAGTCGTCTATTGTTTTTTTATTAAAATTTTCTTTTTAATAACTGCTGTGTCCCAGACATAGCAGGGTAGTGGATCTACTGGTAAGACACTTCGTTTCGGCAATGCCACTCACAAGTGGTAAGTTGTAAGAAGGAAGAAGCGAAAATATTCAATATTTCGTATTTTCATTACCCAATGTTGGAATCAAACTCACAAACGTCACGTTAACAGTGACACGCGCACGTGCCATTGCGCCATAAATGTTTTAGAAGTAGTTAAGTATACAATTTACCTAGCGACAATACTAGTATGCCAATTTGTTTATTATTGGTTATATGTTTATTTATTAGCAATCAAAAAGATAAGCCGGACGTAAGCCTGATAAAAGCTTCACCTCCCTAACAAATGAAGGCTAATATTATTAAGATTATTTGAATTTCATGCAGGATAACATTGTATTAAAAATAAATACAAAGAGCAACTGTTTAGTTTCTAGTCGGCTATTCTTAGAAGAACTGCCTTTCGATCCGGTGGTAGCTTCATGTACATACGACGATTCAAATGTACTTGTAAAAGGCTATTGGAATAATAAATAATTTGAATTTTGAATTATTTTGTAAATGGTTAAAATTACTATTTTGAAGAATATCTAACAATATATTAATTTCGACAGCTTGAGTCGTTCTTAACATATTTCATTACTTTTAAATGCATATAGGTTAGTATGGTAGAAAAAGTGTTAATTTACGGTGCAACAGATAAATATTTTATTTGTGTCTGGGTCAGTTATCAAAGCACGAATCAAAGTACGTAGTAATAGATAGATACTTTTAAAGACAAATTTAAAGAAAATTTATACCTACTCTTATGTATAGCATTTTTTTTAAAATTTGTACACTTGAACCCTTATTAGTTTCAAGCTGCAACTGTAAGTCTAAATGCATAAATATTGCTAGGTACAAAAAACAAAACAAACCAAAATCATATTCTACATTGAATTGTCTTTTAGCATCGCAGAAATTTATAATAAAGAAACGGCAAGTTTTTTGCCTTAAGCTTCCAGACAAAAATCGTTTGCATAAAATTTGGTAGTAGCAAATAAAGTTGAAAAAGAAAAATACTTATGTAAATGGAAATTGATAAGCTACCTTAACACAAAGCAGACTGAAAATGTTTGAATTGATTTCAATATTCTTTTCGATTCGTAAGAAAAAAAATACAAAATATAGAAAATAAAAATAAAAAAAGAAGTTTATGTTTTCGTTACTTAAGAATATATTTTAAATTTAGTTTCATTTAAAAATAGTATAAAATGCGTTATGGATATCAATGCATTAAATACACATACTGGATAGATAGACTGGTGTTAGAGAAATCGACGTGTTCATTCAAAATTATATTGAAATTATAATTTTGTTTGTCGATTTTTTTTCAACAATAAAATATATATCGTCACGTACTTTATATATTTTTGTATATTTAACATATCTTCTTTAGGTTTCTCTGCAGAATACATCTCCATTGAAAATTTAGAAACCCTATATATATATATATATATATATATATATATATGGTTTAAAAAAAACAATAGTCGCTAATAAATATAGAAATATCTAATCGGAAATTCAAATATAAGCATGTGCATTGTGCAAAGTCGCAGACACATTTATTTAAGATTCACAAATAATACAACTAAAAAGTGTATTGCTTTAATATACTAAAATATGAATACAAAGCTTTTTCATTTAAATACAGACCGAGTCTAGACTTGATACTTTCATATAGGGTAAAACCGGGATAGATGCCGCAGTGGGATAGATGCCCCATATTCAAAATACCTAACTTCCCGAACTCGCGACAAAAAAATAATTGTACAAGCAGGAGCCGCNTTTGCATATTTCCACAAAGGAAGTTCACAGTCACAGTCCAAATATGTAAAGTAAAGTTTAAATAAATAAAGTTTACATTGTCGTATTTTTATAAAATTTATAATAACAAAAATTTGTAATGAAAAATGTCTTTTTTTTATTTTGTCATTGCATTTTTATACATATATTTTATATATTGTTTACTTACATCATTAAAATAAGCTTGCTCTAGACGTTGTCTGCTTTTGTTTTGTTTGCTATAATCTGGAAGACTTGGCTGTCGCCGCATGCGCATTCTCTGTTCCCGCTCCATAGTCATCAAATCAGACTTTTGAGATAACACCAAATAATGTAGCTTATGTACTATATCCATTATATTAAAAATTACGAAATTATATTTTAAGTTATTACAAAAAAAAACTCTAAACTCACTCGTTTACTTTAATTAACAAATATTGAATTATCACAATTTAATTTAAAAACAGCATAATATTTTAAATTCATATTTACATGTACTAACTAACTATTAGAAATTAATTTAAAATTCAAGTAAAAAAGACGATAGAAATCTAGATAAGCGTAACGCACTGGGCGCCTAGCCTGAGGGCGGGCGGGAGTCGACTGACTTCGCCGGGCGTCGGATGTAGACCGCCTCCTACGTTTCCCGGCAACCGCTTGCTAACAACACGCTCTTTTCACTCATGAGCACAGCACAAATCACTTTTATATCTAATTTGTGGCATTGCTATTGGAAATGATTTTTTCTATTGAAATACGATTCCCCTATATAGAAAGTAATAAATTCTTCAATAACTATTAGTTAAGGCAGGGACTTCAACCTAAGTTAACAATATTAAATTACAATATAGATTTTTTTTTAAAAAATAATACTGTTATGTTAATTAATTAACGTGACAATAGCCTTGTGGAACCTTCGTATTTCGGTACATATATGACAATAATTGTTGGAAAGTATTTGCGGTCAATGGCGCGTGATAACCACTAATAGGTACTACATAATTAAGTTAATTAGATTGTTCAAAATTTAAATAAAAGCTTTTGTCAATTGAAATTTCAATACATTAGTACAAAGTTACTATACGAGATATTTTTTTTACTAACACTTGATAAAAAGATATGAAGACAGTAAGTGGGTTTATTATCATAACTTTGAAGCGGGGGTAACAATCACTTTCCCAGTGTAACGACACTATTCGTTACTTTTTTATTATAGAATCATTGCGTGATGGGAGACGGAACGCAAAGCTGTGTTTGTCACTATTAATATAGACGTTCCTTCGAATGGGAATTGAACCAACACTCGACAATTCGGCGAAAAGTGATAAACGTAATGTCTTAACAATAGATTGCCTCTGCTTACCCTGCTAGTTTTAAGAATATAGCAGGGTAGCATTGTTTGATAATAAGGAAATAATTTAAGTCGACAAAGCAATTTATTCCAAAGTTTCATCCTATATTTCAATACAGCTAAAAAGTTACGACAAACTCAACATGCCGCAGCTGCTTTAGGCTTCTGCATATTCAACGCTTTTGATCTATACTTATACTTTGAAAAAAAAAAAGGATAAAACCCGCTTACCCGCTCGTGCCCCTACGGTACGACGGCCTCGCTTATAAAATATATCCTTAGAGTCAAGTACTACGAATATAAATCAGCTTCACGCTGTATCCCGCACTAAATTTTTGAGTGGCAGATTTCAACGCCGCGCTATGCCTCGAATCCAGAGCGAAGAAGGAAATATAAATTTAAATATTTCACCTCCTCGAGTGGGGATCGAACTCACGTTCTAGTCACATTTTGTGCCGCTGCGCCAAGACTACTACGATGATGGTAATGTTAAAACATTTTTTACACATGTGGTAGCGTCTGCACACCTTTTACGGCAGAAAAGGCGATTACCTAAAAGAAATAATTAAGATATGTCAACAGTTTAAGCGTAGGGTTGTTTTTAATTTCACGATGTTTATCAATTCTGTATTAGATACCAATAACGTAAACACATACTACTATAGGTTGAACAACTTTGCTGCAAATACCTACAATTCGATTTCGCGAAAGGCGTGTGCGGCGGTGTCACTTGGATAGGTTTATGTCTGCGTGCAACGTTCTTAACAAATTGAGTTTAATTTTACAATGATAATTTTAACTATTTTGTTTGAAAAATGGTGATGACAAAAACACTCTGAATAAATATATCAAACACAATACCATACTGTTCTTAAAATTTTATTTATTAGTAAGGCAGTTTTTTAACAATTTGTCGAATATAACAGCTCAAGGAACGGTGAAAAATATATTTTTTTGTTTTCTTACAACAAAAAAAAAAGATTTTATTGCAAATAACAATATTTTATTGCAATAAAATCTTTTAAGTGTATAAAAATAGTAACAAAAACAGTATGAGTGTATGAAAAAAATGTACCATAATAGAAGTCTAAATAAACAAAGGATGCAAAAAAACAATTGCATTACAGTTGAATAAAAATAATATTTTAAAATAATAAATATGATATTATATGTATAGAAATATTATAGATCTATTATTTTAAAATAAATTATTTACTAACTAACAATAAGAGGTAAGAAAATATGTCAGTATAATGTATGATTCAAGTACATAAATAAATCAGTGCATTCATTTTATAAGTCCTATAACAGAATAGCACTAGAACAGATAAAAAACTATAGATGTTTTATAGTCAGCTAGCTTAAACAAACTATTTTACCTAAAATAAACTTTAAGGTGACAGTTTTGAGCATAAATAGAAATACAAATATAAACAACTTAGGAAATAATCTATAAGTTACTATAAAACAAATATTTAGTCAAATAAATAATATGGGTAAAAGCATGCAACACCAGAATGCAATTATTACAAGAGTTATGTTGTGCTAAAGTATTAATGTGGTAACACTAAGAAAATAAAAATTAAATAATATTTCAAGTTGTAGCAATTAAAGACTTAGTTATGTTAGAATATTTAAAAGAAAATTTATACAAACTACGTTCCGTTACGTTTACGTAAGGTTCCCTCTGCCTACAGTAGTATATGCAAGATACAGAGAGAAGCTAAAAAATATAAATTAAATCACAGAAATGTTTAATTATCACTGTAATGAAAAACTGAATAATCTTTTAACTAGGAATTACAAACTAACAGCACCAATATTATAGATTTTGACACAAAATGTGTCAAACATCAGTTTATGTTAAATAACTATATTATATGGAAAATTAAAACATCATAAGTGTTAAAATATTTGTTTTAAAAAAAAAGATTAAATAGTATTTTAATTCTTGTATAGTTATTTATTACCTATTTCATTATGCAAAATTTTAACTTAACTTTTTTGTTTATTCTAATATTGATATTATGTAAATCATTGTTTTTGTTGAAACAAACATCTTCACATTACCCTTGTAAAAAATATAGAATATTACATATATGTACTATTTTATACTTATATATATATGCATATACCTAATAACAATAATAGTAAAAATGTTATATAACATACCCTATGCAATTTGATTTTATATAAAACTCATACATAACATAATTGCTTTTATCTATAATCAATACTGTATATAAATATATTATACTTTTTACTTAATTTCTACTCTTAAATTACAACAGTTATCATTTGATTACACACATTAGTTTGCTCCAAATAATAAATAAAACATTGGAGCATTTCATTTAAGAATAAAATTTGTATTAGTTGAGTCCATGGTGCTGTAACTCATGGTGCCTTAACTGTAAACAAAATATTTGCAGGTACGATTCCCACTTGGGAAATCACTCTGTCGACTCAAACTGTAGGGTACATTCTGCCACATAATATGATATGACTCCAAGATTCAACAGAAATTTTGGGAACAGTGTCTTAACACTACTATAAGCTATTATCATGGTTCTGAAATTTTTGATTTCCCATTCAATTTTCCCAGTTGCCCTAACATGAGAACTGTGTTGATTAAATTTTCCGAGTATATTCTTTGATTAGTCTCCATCCTCCTTAATTTTTGGACTACATATTTAGAGAAGAATTCTAATTCATACTCATTGCCTTGAGATCGTGAATCAGTATCTCCTAAGCTTCTTTTACTTTTCCTAGGACCACTTTGAACTGATGTAGATTTTTGAATAGATGAAGCATTTTGTTTTGAATTATCATTAAACTTTTGGTCTGATTTACTGATATCGAATGCCAGGTCCAAATCTTCTCTCAAATCATTTGCTTCTTCTTCATTTAACTGAATAGTCAAATCATCAGGGACTGTGACCATAGGTATATGGTTTTCAGAAAATATCGGAGATGGTAATAAGGAAACTTGCTTACGGAGTTTTACAGGATTTTTTGCTTTGGATGTTGGTTCAGTTTCACTAAATGTATGTCTTCTGTTATTCTGTTTACTAATTTTAGGTTTATTTAATCTTACGGATTGTTTATTACTCCAAAAATTCACTTTAATTTTAGGTTTTGGTTTCGCTTTTTTTTCTATTTTAGATTTGACAGGTAATTTGGGAAATTTATAACGCACGGTGTCGTCATCATGTACAGCAACATTTTGAGTTTTTGTAACTTTATTTGGAGCTCTAGAGGTACTATTAAAAAATTCTGTATTTAGCTTGTACCTTACATTATCATCATCTAATTGATGACAACTTTTCCTTGATTTTTCATAAGAAGCTTGTTTCATTTTATAAATGTCAATTTTTCATAAACCTGTAAAGTAAAACAAAAACTTTAAGTTACTCATCGGGATCAAAAACGCCAGCACAACAAAGCACTAAGTTTCCCGCCTAAACAATAATACGTATTGTGAACAAATTTAACACAAGGGAAACGTACGTGTAATGGTAAGTTTAAGATAATATATAAGGTGAAGGTTTGATAAGCGTTAGTAATTTACTAAATAATTTCTATGAGCTACAGAAATTAACAATAATAGCACTTTGAGGTTATATTATTTAAAGTTAAAACAAATGTAAATTGCACTTTAATATTCGGATATTAAAAGGCATGTTATTGTATATTATTAAACATATATTAGACCATAATGCTTTCATTCTTTATTCTAATAAAACACCGATACCTACCTAATCATCAATAATTTAAAAATCACGATCATTACATAATATGAAAAATATAATTAAAGTAAACTTACCTTCATATAATATTATAAAAAGTAAATTGGAATCACTTTGATAATACTAGCACTAGGAAATAAATAATATTCTTTTAGGCACAAACACGTCTCGAATAACATACCATAATCACATATATATGACGCATATTAGTTCGTGACAGCGTCGTTAGGGGCGCAAAGAACGCGCGGGAAAATCAGTATGGCAGCATTCATAGAAAAATAATAAAACTCTAGATGATACTAGAGATTCCCGTGAATTATATTTTTTTATATTTTAGATTAATGAATAAAAAAATATTTTAAAATATACACTGTTGTGTATTTACTAAAACAAAAGTTCAAAATATGAAAAAAAAAAAGAATACACGATGTTTGTTTATAAAAGCTCACATTTATTATTAATGAGTATAAAAATGTTTTTTATTTGTGCAATATTATTTCTAAAAAAATAAGTAAGAGTATCGTAGGTAAATAAAAAATAAGGTAAGTTATGACTTACACAGAATTGGCAAATGTAAGTAAATAAATTTAACACGTTTTTGCATTTAACTTTTTGACAATTATTTGTATGTTATTTAAAGATAGAAAGGTTAATATTTAATATATAAATGACCTTAGCTGAGTGTAGTGTTCTTTTTCTTTGTTCTTTTTTGTTAAATAATTAAATGGTAATTCAACACTCAGAATAAAAGATTGTTTCTTTTTGATTCTGTTTAGAAAATGTTTACATTATCTAAATAAAATAAGTTAATAATAAATTGAGGAATAATCAAAAACGTATTTATATGACTCGGTATTACTTACCATATGATTTTTCATAGAAATCCAGCCCATCTTCGCCCGAAACTTAAGTTTTCTTTTACGATCCGTGATTACGAAATAATAACAGCACGAATTAAATTACAGTTTATTTAATTACAAAGAAATTCACTTAAATATGCTTATATAAAACACAGCTGATATTATGTAGGTTATGTCAGTCCGCGAGATCTCCTCTCAGATTCAAACTGAATGAGGGGGAGGCTGTGCGCATTGCGACACTTTAAGGAAAGTTATTATTTTATTATAACAAATAATTTTACATCGTTTTTTGTTAGTAAAATATAATAAACTATTTTAAATTCATTTATAATTATTATAAATATTGATAAAAATTAAATACTTACCTAAAGCTGAAGTTGTTCACAAGAACAGTTCACAAAAACACTTTATAAATAAAAAAAAATATTTATTTTTAATGAATCACAATAACAGACATTAAAAGTAAAATAAATATAATTTTAAAAGAAAACGCACAGTAAAGAGGAAGAGCGAAAATAGCGGGAAAGATTGAAATATATTGATTGAGGCGAGGACGAGAGGGAGATGCCCACTCCGCATGTTTTGGCGAACTGTCGCTACACGGCATGCGCAGTCTGCATAGAGACTGAACAGCGTTTATTTACACTGAAAGCGATCTCTATCCAATGTTGAACTTGAAGGTCTTCTTTTCACAGCGAAATGCATTTTTTTAACGTGCATGTTTGTTTTTGCTTAAGAGTGTTAAGTAAATATATTTAGGATTTTTAGTTTTCTTTCTCGTCCATAATTATATTTGAAAATTGAACAGCCGTTTCAAGAAATAAAAGTTTTTAAGAATTTTAGTATACATTAAAACTTTTTTGTATCATACACAAGAAATACCGCTATAGGTTTTTAAATTAATATGAATGCGAATGACGTAAAATATAAAATACTTAGCATACCATTTGCAGTAATATTTAAATCTCTCAAGGGATTCGAATTTCGAACTACGCCTCAGCGTCTTCGTTGGTGGCTTCGACGTTGTTAGGTTAGGTTAGGTTAGTTTATTTTTAATCTAAAATTATTAATATAATTTGAAAATGTTATTAAGTAGTACTGGTCGTTTTTTTTAAATGAAATACGTAAAAAAAACTTACTTGAGCTCTAACAGCAGCGAGATGTAGTTGTGTAGCACGATAATCATATTTTTTGATGGAGATTTCTTCCTGTAATGAAAAAAAAATTGTTAAATATTTTTTGGTCCTAGTAATGAATTAAGTATAACTTTTATTATTCCTGCCATCTATCTAAGATTTAAGAAATTGATAAGTTTTTATTTAGGAGAAATAGTCAATTATTATCTAGCCGAGTTTAATTTCCATGTTATCAAGAATTGTAACCTTTTGTCTACAGATGGCTCTAGTCGGTTGTTATTCAGTTGTTTTGAGGATGTAGATGGCGTTGATTTGCAAAATATTTTAATTAGATAATTATTTAATTTTTTAGAGCTTTGCGGGTTAATTCAAATGAAACATAAGATGTTCGTCGCTGCTTAATGAAATGGGTCATTAATTCTTTGCATGTTTACTACTTGTTGCCCATAATTTCATTTATTATTTTTTTTCACGTTTTATTAGAAATTTCAGGCAATTATATGTGTTCTCCTACTGTCTCCAAGGAACCTATATCCATACCAAAAATCAGTTTTCACGCTCAAATGCACCAGCTGTGCATTATCATTTGTCTATCAGTTATCATTCTATTTGAATATTTTTGTCTATTCCGAAATATTTTGCCTTTAAAAATTTACTAAAGTTAAAATAAGTTTATTTTTATATACATATACTACTACGTATACTTTAGAAATGGTTGAAATGTTACTCTATAATTAGCTGACGACGTTTAAAGGAAATGTATTGAATTTTAGATTCTAAGCCAAGCGTAAAATTTTGATGACGAACTCAGAATTAATTTAAAATAATTTTAGATTAGATAATAATTTGCCCACCGTTCGATATTGAGTATTTTGAAATTTTTAAAACTTGTTACAATATACCTATTGTAGGTACCCCTACTGGGCATTTGGCTATAAAATACAATAATAAATAAATATAAATAAATAAATAAATACTTTATTAAGCAAATTTCTTACAAAATCACTAGTGATTGGAGCCTCCTTTTAAGCATGTTATTGCCTGTACCAGGAGACTCCAGATAATAGATACTCGTATATCTAAAAGTATATTTTTAGTTAATTGACACTTTTGATTATTATAATTTCATAACTGGAAAATGTCTTCTATTTTATATTATATATTCAATTTAGAAATAATACGAATATGAGTAGTAGGTAACACTCTAATACAAAGGCAGTCAATCCACTCTGAGAATTTCTTTTGAAGCCTTTATTCACAATAGTGTCAAGTTGCCAGTAAATCCAAGAACTCAATGCAATCTTTTATTCCTAACTGAATGTGATCTTATTTTTAATAATGGTTAAGAAAATAACTTTATTTACTTAGTTATTTTTTATAGTATATGACTATATATCTACCTTTTTATCGCGTTATTTGGGGAGTACATTTAAGAATAAGATACCATTGTAATTAAAAATTCAGCAAAATGTTGTTCGAAGACAACATCATATTTTTTTTCTAAGAAGAAGAAGAAGAAAGAAGAGTCCAGCTAGGTGAGGTGGCGATATACGCAAAGTGATAGGCAACGGATGGGTGCGAAGAACCAAAGATCGAGTTCAGTGGCGTGCCATTGAAGGCCTACGTCCCGCAATGGACGAGGGCAGGCTGATGATGACATATTACATAACTCGAGCTCCATGGTTCAGGAAAACTTTGGCAGGCGTAATTCTTACCTACCTAGTATTTTTATTTATTTGCACTTTGAACTCTAATTTCTTTAATATGTAAGTTGTAGTAGTTTAATAACTTAGAAACAGAGCCCGCTATCTCAGTTCTCTTGTTCATTAGGACATAGTGACAGTATACAATTTATGTATTTGTTATTATTATATTTCATTATTTTATTGATGGTTGGAAATATTTTTCGATTAAATTATTCAACCGCTATATTTGACGCTTATGTGGAAAGAATGTTTTCAATTTAGTAAAAGGCAATCAATTTTGTGGTCGCAGTTTATAGTCATGACATCGATTTTATTTTAATCACCATTATTAGAATTTTTTTTACGAAAATAGGGTAAGAAGAAAAATATTATAATGGGAAATATTTTGCTATCACAAACGATTGTATAATTATTCAGGATATTTCGTCTTTACAATTTGTAAAGACGGATACGGGGACGGACGGACAAACTATATAGTATGTATCTTGTCTTTACAAATTAAGCATTAAAAAGTAAGATTTCAGTTAAAAATTTCAATTTCAGGCTAAGGTGCTTTACAATATTATTAATATTTCATAGACTCATACTAATTTAACGGTTTATTTTATACTATCATAAGCTTATTTCATAAATTTGCAGAATAAGATTGCTTTGAAAGGCAAAAAATGTTAACCTTTAATCTAAAAACTCTAAAAACTATTTTTTTTACCCATTTAAATACATATTTTTATATGAATAAAAAGCAATATGTGTGTTAATAGCCACCTCTTCATATTGAATATACTTACTTGAACTTCGTTAACTTTGCTGTAAATATTGCTTTCGATGTTGCGAGCTTGGTGTCGAGCTAGCGCGTCCAGACCCTCCTGTGAAAATCCTATACATTTTAATGTATGCCATGAATAAACTTAAAGGCAATTATAGGACCCCTATATACCTAAGAGATTCATACAAAAAATAATTTAAAACTCATGAATAAGTTTACCATATTAACTAACATTCTCCCTAGGATATAGAATTGTCTTTGGTCCAACATCAAAGCACAATACAATTATAAGAGTTCTTTTAACGTAGCCATTTTGAAAGATACATGTCTTGTTCACAACTTTAAGATTGGTTTTGGATACTTGTAAGAAATATTATTTGATGAAATTATCGAACGTTTCGATGAAATGCCATAGATAAAAAATAAATGTAAAGAGTATTAATTATACAGAAATATATATGTTTTATGAAAAGTACAAAACATGAAATTAAATAGACATATTAACGTATTTTTTTTTTGATTTTATCTCTCTCTCTCTATATATTTATTAGTCCAACACACTCAAATGTCACAATATTGGACTTTGATCTTTTTATTTTGATCCTTACTTTTAAATATTCGTGCTAAATTTATGTTTTTCATGTACCTATAGCGAAAACTTAATTGAATCGTCTACAACGTCACGTAAAATAAAAAAAAATATAATATAGATCAATATGTTAATAAACTTACTATATTATATTAAGGCGTTATTCGCTTGATATATTACATATACAGCCTACACTGTACCTCCAATATGGTCTCAGTAGTGTTTACAAAGTTTAAAAGTTATTTGTATAAAGTCAGATTATAGAATTAGTATCTTAGATAGTTTTAAAGTTTGGATTTCATTTACTTAATTAGTAACTTCACCTGCAGCTGTTTAATTTGCAATTCAAGTTCCTGAGCATCTTGCCTTAGTTGCTCGTAGTTGAGTCGTGCTTGTCCACCGCCCATCCTGTCTAGCAGCATCTCACCCCGAAGTACCGGCGGCATGGTCTCCTAATAATTTTAAAAGTACATAATATTAAAATTATAATCTGCCATATTTATTCTTTGATAAATAATAAAAAGATTACGTACTGAAAATGTTATTGCATTCATATCCTTTAATTTATTATCTCTTTCTGTACCAGTTTCTCAATATTTAGAAATATGTTTTTCAATTTTTACACTCGAAACTCCAATTTTACTTTGCAATTTGATGTTCAAAATAAATAAAGCTTCAAACCTGAGACAACGTTGGCGATAACGCTGATTTTAATAATTCATTATAATACTTCTAGCACAGACGAAATATTACCTTCAGTTCTTGTTTCTTGTATAAAAGAAATTTATATTAAAAAAATTGTAATAAGTATAAAAAGTAAATTCTGGAAAGTGGAATTACGGAAAATACAAAGCTGCTGTAGAAAGGGATAGGGGAAGCGCCGCCGATAATAGGGTTAACGGCGCGCTGACTGCATTAGAGAACTAGCAAAACGTGAGCAAATGAGCATAGCCGTGCATATTACGTTCATTCTCAACGCAGTATGTTTTATAGAAGCGGAGAAAAGAGAAAAATAAAAGTCGAATGAAATGTCGGTGGGATTTGAACCATAAGATGTTAGGTGTCTTTAATAAAGCTCGAATAGGGCTTGGTTTGATCTTTGAAAAGGAGCGTGGATGACACACGAGGGTGCGAAGGTACAAAGACATCCCTTGGAAAACAAAAAATAATGACGCGCGGAATAACTTTAAAGACATGTTCCGTATTATGTATCTATATAGTGCATAGTGTATACGTTTATTTCTATCAATCATAATTAAAAATAATGATATTTTTATATTATACGAATAATTCCATTTAACTGATAATAAAATTATAGTGTCAAGTACCCATAGATATTGAAAAGTTTGAATTAATAATTGTATTAAATAACATTCCTCTTATTATAGTCAATGCAGCCTAGATTTCATTATTCGAAAAATGTTCATTTATTTCATTTCCATTTAATGTTAGCTCTTGAAGAGCTTCAAGGATCAGGCTTGCTTTATATTTATTATTATTGATTAGCATCTTCGAATATCTAAATTAATTAAATATTCTCAATTTTATTGATATTATTCCTCGTTAGTTTTGATTAATCCTTTTTGATTATTTTTTTCTTTACACAAGATGTAGTAAAAAATATAACATGCAAATCGTCACATTTATCATAAAACTGAATATAATGTGGATTTACGAGTTAAGCTATTTCCAATATAAACTTAGTCATCAAATTTAATATAAATTAATTAAAATTTGGTGAAGGAACACAAAGTTTTCACGTTCTGTTGATGTTATACGTGTAAGCGTATAAAAACTTTAAATAGGTTTTAAATACATTTTGTTACTAGCAACTTATTATTTCAATACTATTATCTTTTATAAGCATCACCGAAGGTTCAGATTTTCATTCAGTTATATATATATTCACAAAACAAAGATATACAGGGAATATATAAAACAAATAATTTTCATATAAGCAATTAGGTATTATGATAATAAATGTGTCTTAGTTTTAAATGAATCTTCAATTAAATCAAGTTAAATTTTGGACGGAGATGTCAATACATTTTATGGTCGACATGTAATTTATTTCTTTACCCAGATAGGTAGAAGATGCGGGAAAACTCTTGGGATCCGTGAAGTGAGAATGCAGTTCCATTTATATTGATTTTATTATTTTAAATGGAGGACGAATATCCTTATTTCGTATATAGTGTTCAATTTCATTGCGATAAGGCCGTCGTTCTAACATTCTACTCTGATATTATACTTAACAAGTGTGTGTGTTTCTTAGTAAACAATGCTTATTTTTAATTTAACGTATAATTGTAACCTAACATAAATATTTTTTCTTAAGATTAAGAACAGCGTTATGTTTTGTGTATATCATTAGATTTGTATATTTTTAGATTCATAAAAATGTATATATTTTTTCATAAGATTATCTCTGCATAGACATGTACTATATTATAATATAAATAAACTAAAACTATTTTGTAAAATCCACGTTCCACAATTTCAGAAGCACAGCCCATATGACTTCGTCATAAATATATTTGAAGAGACCATTGCAATGATAGAAAAAAATTACTATGTTTTTTGTTATCAACGGTGGGTTATTGTAATTGCAACTACAATTGTATTGTTTGACGTGAAATATGCATTTTGATATGAAATGCTATGGATGTTTGTCCTACTTTCATACAAAAGCTACCAAACGGATCTAGATGAAACTAAAAAAATATATTTTTGAGGAAAATTTCAATAAATTAATTTTCCATTAAATTGCGAAATGCAAATATGAACTGATGATGATGATTCATATTAATAATTATCTCTGTTGTATTAATAATCATATTTAATTGGGTTTATAGTAAATTAAGTTGTGTAAATTTATACAGCATTTAGCCTTTTTGTTTCGTCCATTCCTCTTCTTTAGCTTCAGGTATCTCATTCCAAGCACGTAGCAGGATAGGCAGAGGTAGGCTTAGTGTTAAGGTACTCCGCCCCCTATTCTCCGCTCAATTCTGGAGGCATTGCGTGTTGAGTGACGGAACTCATTGCCGCGCTTTCCCTCGACGCCAGAGCGAAGAAATTAAAAAAATAAATAAAAATAACGAAAAAAAAATTTTACAAATATTTTTTAATGACGTACTTAATGCGATACTTAATATTATTAGTACGTATAAAAGCACTAAGCACTCTCAACATTGCCAGGCATTAAATACTGAAAGGTGACTCCACCGAGCAATTTTCACAACATCGCGGTACTCCTGAATGCATTTTTAAGAATGTGTAGGATTTCAGATATGTTTTGAAATTCATTTTATATTCAAAGTATTAAATACAGTATTTTGGTAAGATTTAAAAAATAGTTTTTTTTAATTGAATGTACATTTCGCTATGTTAGGCATTTTGATATATTTTTATTCATATGTTTATATATATTTTTACATATTTTTTAAAATGGTAATAATTGTATGTTTCAAATTGAGGGACTCAGTATTAAATGTTAAAAATTCGTTCCCCATTTTACATACTCGTAATGTCGATAAATGTTATATTGGTTGTGAGTATGAGAAACATATATTCTGCTAATAATAAATACTTTAACGTATAATATAACAGTTTTTTATTAATTACTCCTGAAGGAAGAGATACTGTGGGCGGTTGCGTGGTACGTGGCACGTAATAGAACTCGAGCAGAAAAAATTGCATTGAATATATAAAAAGTAAGCTTTCAATTACCTCCTATAGGAGCTGTTTATATGATTAATAGGTAAGTTCGTAAAAGGTCTTGTAATACTTATAATAAATGTAGAGGCTAGCGTAGCGCAGGATACAAGCGTGTGATTGTTAACACTACAGGTTGTAAGTTCGTGTCCCATTCGGGGAAATAAAATATTTTATATTTTCATTTCTTCGCTCTAATTTCGAGGCAGAGTGCGGCGTTTAATTCCGCTACCTAACTCGTAATGCCTTATAAAATTGATGGAAAATAGGTGATAAAGATTTAACAATAGGCTCCCTCTATATACTCTGCAACGAGCGGGATATAGCGTGAAGCTGAAGAAGACAAAAATATATATGTATGTTTGTATAATATTACCGCAGCAACGTCCAATGGTGGATCGTCGGGCTCCGGAGGGTAGGGCGGTAGGAAAGTCCTCTTCGGGGTTCTAATTGGCGGCTGATTGTTCAGGAGAGTGCGCGCGAGATGAGCCAGATCTGCTGTGCTGGACACTGCTCGCGCTTGCGCACATAGCGACTCGTACCGACGAAGTTGGTGGTTACTCTGTATATTAAAACAGGTATTACTGTATATATCTTATTTTATATGTGGTTTAGGTAGAATTGTTATTATTATTTTTTTGTATTGTAATATAAATTTCGAAATCCTATAGTCTTAGAAGATACAAAGAAAATATTTAATGAACGGGTGTAACTACAAAAGTATATTTATTACCTTTTCAGTTATTATTTCTCCCTCCTGACAAATCGCGTCGCTGACAGCGGTTGTTACGTCCGTCAAAATCTCTTCTAATTCCTAAAATGTATGCACATTCATTAATTATACCTATAAAGCAAATAGAAGATATAAGCATATAAAACTAAAGAATAATGAAAAATTCCATGATATTTACAAAAGGATAATTTCCAATAGACATACATAAAATTGGCCTTTGTAGAAAAAATTGAGGGCCTTGTTAGTTTCTTTTATCGTAGCATGTTTTGATGTCTCGATTGAATGATTTACAAGGATAGGGAAATATTTAAATGTTATATAGATAGTTTGCTTTTTTTATCTCGATATTTTACGATTTCCGCCTGAATTTAAACCATTGTGTTCCAAAGCACCAGAGGAAATATTTATTATGCTTACAAGTGGAGATGAAACCCACAGCTAGACGTTTATATCACAATTCAAATACTACATTAAATAGATATCTTAACCAGATTGGGACAATAAATCTTCCAATTTTAAAGCACGGGAACCTCAGTTTAATTAAAATCTCTTCGTGATTCTATTCTGCACTTGAAGCTTTCCTTTCATATTGAGATTAATGCTGGAGTGGATGTCACATAGTTAATGAAAATTGTCTCTAAGTCGATTCCCACTCAAGATAATGAATATTTGGTAAGGAAATAAAAATATTATTTTGGAAGCAAATTGCGACGTTGAGTTCTGCCACTCATCGCAATTGCTCGAGAATTTGACGGAAAGTGGCGAACGGAAGGGTCTTAATTGGAACAGAGTGTCTTAACACTAACTTTCCAGTTTCCTTCTGCCTACTCCAGTATGTGCGGCATACAGCACAGTCGGTCGAAAATAATACATACATGTATTTCAAGCAATAAAAAAACAGACCTTTTTATTTTATAATAACGTAAGTAATTGAAAAATATATATTTTCGTAGTAGCAATTATACTTGACAAGGGCCTACTCGTTTTGGATTTAGAATTATAGAGAAGCAATCTTGTTATATTTTAATTTCTAAGCCAGTCTGCCTGTAGTTCAGTCCAGTTGCGAAATAAAAGTGCTCTCAAATAAAGTTATTATCGATTTATTTGGGTAAGGGTATATATTCCAGTTTGTCAACTAAGATGTACTATTTCAATACAGTTGATTCATGGTTCTATTTTGCTCTATTATACGCCATTCAAAACTCTATTTGATCAATTTGTGCGTTCTTTACCAAAATTTTTGGGCTCGTTTAGAATATTTGACTAATCAATTCTTTTTTGGAATGTTTATATTTAATGATAGTATTAAGTATATCTGTCGATTAATTGTTGGCAACATTGACATATGGCAGTATATTATATAATTTAATTAATAAGTTACTAAATTATAATGAGGGAACTGTCTCCTTATCCTACTTACAAATGGTAAGTATAGCATAAGTAAATTAATACAGTATTACATAGCTAAGCAACAAAAGTATCTCTAAAATTTTTTGTGTAGTTATGCAATAGGATATAATTAGTAATGGTAGCACTGTGCATTTTATTGTCTAAGTTACTGGATCCGCCACATACTGTGCATGGCGGGTGGAGCTCAGCGAAGCTATGTTGCGCAAATTTTTGCGAAAATTTTGCGAATTTTTCTGTTGGCCGCGCGCGCTGGGTAAGGTTAGTCAATCTGTGCGTATGAATTTCGAAACGTTCCACAGCTTAACTCTTTGGGACACACACAATTTTTATAATAATTTAATGAAAATCATCCAGATTCTTATATGTGAACTATTAAAATTCTACAACTGTTTTTAAATTACCTAGACTGGTTCTCTTCCTTGTGTTGAGCATCATTCATGGGTTAATAATGTGCTTTCAAAAGTAGTCATTATTAAATTAACATGGAAATATACTATTCTTAAATCAAACCTAGTGTAACATATCTATATATAAGAGTATAAAATCGAAATCTCAGAAGCTGCAAGTGCTAGGAATCTCAAATTTTGCATAGGCGTTATTTATAGGGCGTAGGTGCTCGCTAAGAGGGGTGCTCCTAAGGGGTTGTGTTTGGGGTTGAAAGTTTGTATGACACTTCGTTATTACAAATGCTAGGAATCTCAAATTATGTATGGACGTCACTTTTAGGACGAAGGTACTCATGGAGACAGAAATCAATAATAACTTATTACACGCAGGCGAAGCCGCGCGCGGGCTGCTAGTATGGAATATATGAAGCAAGCTCATGTATCCCGAAAATAAAATATCAGGGATATTTCTTAAATATTGTCAAGGCGTGAAAAATTCATAAAGGTGTGTTATGTCGCTATTCTTGACGCGTGTTGGCTTGAGCAGAAATAGAAATATTTTCTTTAACATTTTCTTCTTTAAAAGATTCGACGTATCAAAATATTTGCAAAGGAGGAGAATAACTATTATATATGAGTTTTTTTGTTGATATTACGAAAAGGGATTATTATGACATTTGGGTTGACAGGGCTACAGTATAGTAAATAAACTAGATCAAATGGACGTTACAGCAATATATATGACCTATGTAGAAATAAGACAATGAGGATTCCAAACGTAAACGTGTAATAAAATATTATCATTATTAATATTTCGTATCCTGTGGATCTGGAGGTCAAGAGAACCAGGCCAGAACAGGTCGACACTCGCCTTGGAGAATATAAAAATATTTTATCGTGAAGCATTAGCCGTGTTCCATCTCTGAGTAACCTCAACTTAATAGCTCAAAAGTGGTCGCTGGTCAATAGTAGGAGTATAGAAAATGTGGAAATATAAACTAGGACTATGGGATGGACTTTGGATGGAAGGACTACTGGGCTATGAGAGTAACGGCCGTCTGCCTTTGCAATAGTCTAAATTGATTGATAGATTTGCCTCCCACTAGAAGGGGCCTCCCACAAAGTAGCGTAATGCCTCGGGCGCAAAAGGGGGCGGGTGAAGCGAGGTGTGCACCGGGTTCACTATGTTCAGCAGGTTTCCCCCTATTAGGCAGATAGAGCACTTTTACCCTCCCAAGAATATAAATAAATAGCTCTTGCGCTTTACTCTACCGAACTCTACTCTAAAGGCAAGCCAGAAGAGAGGGATAGATTAGAATTCCCCTCTAGAGGACTTAGATACCTGGGGCTCAGCACTATCCAATAGCTCGTTACAAGATGCTCTGCGGGCTCATCATTATTAAAATTAAGCACTTAAAAGCGATTTTCCCATTCAAACGAATAGGGGAATAAGATCGTTTTTTATAACCTTTTATTTAACTTTGAGCTCAATTTTGAAGTAGATATCTTCAACCTATTGAGCTGAAATTTTGTATACAAGTTTAGTTTGGATGACAATGCATGATAAAATATGTGACGTCATTCTAAATCTAATATGGCGGACCATCCAAGATGGCGGAATAGTTATATTTAATACACTTCTATAATATGGGTATCAAAAGAAAGTTGCTCTCAAGAAGAGAGCAACGCAATATGGATATCAAATGAAAGGGCTTGTTGAGAGCAACTCGAAAAATAATCTAACGTCATTTTAAATCCAATATGACCGACCATCTAAGATAGCCAAATAGTTATTTTTTTGTCTATTTCTACAATATGGATATCTATTGAAAGGGCTTGTTGAGAGTAACTCGATAAATGTGACGTTTTTCTAAATCCAATATGGCGGAACATCTAAGATGGCGGAATAGTTATAATTTATGCACATCTGCAATACGGGTATCAAATGAAAGGGCTTGCCGAGAAGAATTAGAAAAATAATGTCACATCTAGTGTGAGTAACCTAGCCAGTAGTAACTAAAAAGTAAAAAATAAATTATAAGCAAAAAATCATTTATAGAAAAATCTTTTATTTAAACGCTCTAAAAAGGAGAACATAAAATTTGATTTTTAAATTTTAACTATCAACTCATTACCTCATTGTACACAATTTATATGATCACAAAAGCTTGTCGCGTTAATAAATATTTAATTAAATTGAAACTTTAAAAATTTAAACTTAGCAGATTTTACATAATTAAATTAATACTAGTTTAGTTACACAAGTAAATCGCACGACAAGCTTTTATGCTCATTTAAATTGTGTACAATGAGGTTATGAGTTGATAGTTAAAATTTAAAAGACAAATTATATTTTCTCCTTTTTAGAGCGTATAAATAAAAGCTTTTTCTGTTATTATTGTTATTTTTTTGTTCTTGAATAATTAAAATATCTATTTTAATATACCGTGTTAAGCCTATTATGTTAAATGTTTATTTTAGAATTTAAGAATAATTATTATAAGAACTATAAAATAAAAAAGGAAATTTAATAAAGTAAAATAAAAAAATATAAAAGTATTTGTAAATATTACCTGTAGTATTGTGGGCAGCGTGTGCTTGTGATATTGTTCAATCATCGCGTTGGTAGCGGTCAATTGTTGCACGTAATTGTTATGGGAGTCGTAGTACGTGGCGAGGTTCGTCGGATTCGAATTGTTGCAGTAATTGAGAAATGCTGTACGATAATCCGAACGGCTCTGAAATTATAGTAAATCAAGTAAATAAATCAGCTTCACGTTGTATCCCGCACACAGCAAGGTAGGCTGGGGGAACCTAGTATTTAGACTCCTCCATTCCCCACTTTCTGCCGAATTCTAGAAGCATTGTGTGTATAGTAATGGAACTCCAAACCACGCTTTGCCTTAATGGTAAGATAGTATCTCAACACTATGTTCCCAAGTTCCCTCTGCCTCCCTATGTGTTTGTTATAGCTTAAAGCTAAAAAAATTTATAAATACGTTAAGTTTTATTTTTTATAATTCCCTGTTAAAAAGTTAACTACATAAATACATAACTCAGCTATGTAAAACTTTAGCTATGTTAAAAGTTCTTACGTGTGGTTATCAACATTTAGTTCTCTCTGCCTACATTTTACCAAGGAGATGGGTGACGTTTTAAAATTCTATTTATTAATTTATCAAAAATAAACCTTATATGTAAATAGTTTATATATATTTTCTACTAGAATTTCTGCAATACAAAAAAAAAAACAATTTGAATTCTACGTTATGTTATTGTTTATATGAAAATATCTACATTATGAGACTAAGCGCTTCTATTATAAACTGTCAATAGCAAACATTAATCCTCAAATAATTGACTACCAAAATAAATATATTTATAGAAATATCATAGAAAATGTATAAATTGGGTGTTATTATTTAAAAAAAAAATTGAAATGAGTCTTGACTCTTGATTATCTGATTATTATTATGAATCAAGTTATTTAAAGACATGTCGCCATTATAAGCTACTCTAAGGGTATAAGAAAAATTCCGTTTAAAATAAAAATATATATTTGTATAATATATATATTTACCTACATATATTTGTACAAAAAATGTAGCAAGAATCTCTTAAGATTATGTAGAAGTAAATATGAAATAACGAAATTGATACTGCAAACCGTTTGTCAAATTAATTGTAATCCGATTACTTTATTGAAAGGTAGATTTTTTACGAGAAAAGCCCCGCGTGCCAGTGCATATTTAATACTTTGTAAATAGAGTGTTGAGATGTTAAAAAAATAAAAAGTTATAAATATTTAGTGCGTTTACTGGTGCTTAATGTTTTAGTATACTTTTTTTTTAATAAAAATAATGAAAGCTTTTTGAATTATGAATTGATACATATATGTATATTCGTATGCTTAAGTTGAAACTATATTTTTGTATTTTAATGAATATTCAGATGTATTTTCATACTAGGCTCCCTCTGCCTACCCTTTGTAAATATGTGAATATTCATATGAATACAAACCTATATTTTCAAGAAATCAATTAGTTAGTGTTATTTATATTTTGCATACTAATTACTATATATAATATTCAAAGAAGTGTATTTAAAATTTATTACTACTATTTCTAGGTACTAAAGTGGTTTAAGATTTTACGTGGTAATTAAACGGCCGCCGATGTCAGGGAACGCAGGTACTAATAGTAACCGCAAGCTTGATTGCCTTTTGCAGAGTAAGCATCAAACTTAGAATTTCACAGGTTAGAATTTCGTGTATTCAATGTATCTATATATATATATAATATATAATTATATTACGCTAAGTGAAAAATAAAAAACCTAAATTAATATTTTGGGACTATGTATACATTCAATACATGAACATTTCACCTTTCTTGAAATTTTCATTAAAGTGTAACACGTTGTACGTGCAGAGGCTTACACGTTACAAATAAATTATAATATTCATAAATAATCAATTTAATTCATTCCCTCGAGTGCCCCTGACTGGTTACCTGCGTGATTAATTATTATTTTGTAATGGAGTAAAAGAGTTTGCATTATCTATCATGTCCAACCCCAAAATTAAGGACTCAAAGAACCAATTATAACAAAACAATTTAAGTACAAGATAATAATGGAAGAAAATGAAAGAAAAGTTTACAAATACTTTGTTTAATACATGTTTTATAAAAGAATAAGTAATATTGTGGTTTCACTAACAACTGACTTCCCTTTGTAGAATATTGCTTAAGTAAAAAAATACAAGTGAATTTGCTTTTGAGGATATCTGCTTCTTTGTTGTACAATGGTGAATTAATTTTAATGAAACAATACCTCGAGGTATTGTTCATAGACAGAAGGTAAGGAATTATGCCCATATTCTCTAGGTTTCCTCTGCCTACCCTGGGCGCTTGATCTTTTTGTGAGTTGCAGAGTAGGCAGAGGGAACCTAGTGTTAAGACGCTCCGCTGCTCACTGTCCGCCGAATTCTACAAATACTTTAATGAAAAAAAAGCTCTTTGCTGAGTGGAATTTGTATCTATATCGAAAATCTAAGGCATAGCGTCGGCAGGCAGACATTTCCCAATTACCTACGTACATACTGTAAAAATGTCAGGTGATAAGTATAAGAAAATACTTAATAACCATAATTTATTGTTCCTCTTTTACATATACACACTTCTAACACTTTACACAGCACTCTTTACACGGTTTCTATATAACACTTTACACTTATACACGTTTCAAAACGCATAGTTCCAACAATGACACTGATTTTAAATACTTGAACACTGTCACAATTTTACACCTTACGGGAGGCAGAATAACCACGTACTGACTCAATCCTTCAAAAACGTCACTTTTTATAGCCGTTCCCTTCCTCTTTTATAAATAATTATGTGGGCATTATTATTTTATATTCTATAAAATACCCTCACACTGACAATTGTCTTAGAATACCCTTACAATAAATTAGTTTTATGAATAACCTGACCATTTAACAATAAATATACCAATGTATAAATTATTTTTAAAAGCTTTTATTTAACTGGCAATGTATGTATGTGGGTTCGGGTGAAATCTTTAGTTTAGTTTGGATGACAATGCACGATAAGGTTTGTGACTTTATTCTAAATACAATATGGTGGACCATCCAAGATGGCGGAATAGTTATATTTCATGAACTTCTATAATATGGGTATCAAATGAAAGGGCTTCTTATAATATATAAATACTCATAATAAAATTTGTCTTTTAAATTTTATGATCATATAAATTGTGTACAATGAGGTAATGAGTTGATAGTTAAAATTTAAAAGACAAATTTTATTATCTCCTTTTTAGAGCGTTTAAATAAAAGGTTTTTCTAAAAATTGCTTATAATTTATTATTTTATAATCAAAATTTAAACCAGTAATCCTTTAATATAAAAAGTTCGTTTATGCAAAAATTGGGTACTCTCATTAGGCAAGTTTTGTTATGTAAATACAACGCAAACACGAATTTGTAACAACTTTTAACGATATTCGCTGAGTGGCTGACTGATTCGTAATTAGTGACGTCTATTTGAACGAGCATTTGCTTTCTTTTCACGATTGAATGGAAACATATTGTAAGGAAGGCATTCATTGTTATCGATTTGTGGATGTGGCGGTGACCGAAAAATATATTATTATACTTATACCAACTAGTTAAATACGTTAGTGAGGTGTTATAGGTGTCTACTAATGAGATTGAAAAGTTCATTATTTTTATGAAAGATATAAAAAAATATCAATTTGATCGGTTAATCGATATCGATAATAGAAGCTAAACTATGACACAGTTGAATGTTTGTCTGTGTGTCTGCTATTTTGGTTCTCAAGCATGCAAAATGTATGGACTGAATTTAATTAATTTTGATACTGTATTTGAATATATGATTTTTGGCAAGGTATTTTAAAACCCTAAGCAATATATAAGATTGTTTACTTTCTGATATTAAATGTAGTTTTGGAAAAATAAAAGATATATGTATTATAATTCTTAAAATAAAAACGTTATATACACCCAATATTTTTACACGCGCCGTCAGAGAAATAATGAGTATTTTCAAATAAATAATTCTTATATTAAGACACACAGAAGATAAGTAAGTTAAAAATCCTACACATCATTGATAAGAAATTCACATTATTACCAGATTTGAGTAGACGTAAAACGTAGCAAGGGAATATTAATAGTAAGAGGATTTGACTTCAAACGACTTCGACTTCTATTGTAACGAATTGTTTATATTAAAAATATTGTATTTACATTTTTTAAAGTTAGATAATCCCTTAAATATGTATAATTAGGAATGAAACGATACCACCGAAGTATCGATATTTTTTCTCGATATCGTATCGATTGTAACGTATCGATACCTTACTTACTTATTTGTATTTACTCGTATCATTGTAACTATAATGAAATTATGTAAAAAAATATTGATATTCTTTACAGATACAAAAATATAAGTTTCCCAAAGATTTTTTTATTAAAAATAAATACATTTTCGTAGTGCTGTCTAAAAATATGACTTTTTCTAATTATTTCTTTGTAACAAAAACATTTTTAGGTAATAAGAAAATGTGGCTCACTCTAATTCTGCGTTAAGATGAAAATATTGTGACAGGACATTGGACTATGAACTAACTATGAGAGACGTACCATACGAGACTTTGACCAATGCTAAGTTTCAAAGTATTGGTACAAAATGGGTATCTAGAAAGTATTTCTTTTTTACCGACTTCTGTAAGAAAAGGAGATTATCAGTTCGACTGTTTTTTTTTTATTGTTTTTTATGTTTGTTACCTCATAACTTTTGACTGGGTGAACCGATTTTGAAATTTAAAGGAAAAGCTTCCCGAATGGTCCCATTTTTTTTGGTCCATGTCTGACAATGATATCTATGAGAAAATCACATTACTCTTAAATTTGCATTAGGTATGTGCGCGACAAATAGACGAATAACTCAATATCGGGCCAACCGATTTTGATGATTTTTTTTTATTTGAAAGGATACACTTCAAGGATAATTTAGTAAAAGTTTGGTTAGGTTCCGATTATGGAATCCGGTGAAAATTGAGAAATTTATTTTTTTTAGTAAAAGATTGATTATACTGTAATAGTTACAAGCAAAAACTTTTTGAATTGATGTAAGAAGTGAGATTCTTGATCGTTGCATTTCTTTATAACCAACCTTAAAAAAAGAGGATGTTCTCATTTTTAACCAACTTCCAAAAAGGGAGATTCTTAATTCGCCCGAATACTTTTTACGTATGTTCTTGTCAATATACCAAAATGTAACTTTCCACAAAAATAATACCTAATTTAATGAAGTTTTATAATAGGACAACCACAACCACTCGTTGACAACCACTACCACCACCATCACCACTCGTTTAAGAAGCATCATTTTAAGATCTACCCATCACTTAAAGTCAAAAAATAAATTAATTTTTAACAAAAAGAATAACCGACTTCTAACAACGAACTAAAAAGTGAAAAATAATAATACAAAGATTTTATAATTTTGAAGTCGGTGTCAAGCTAATGCTACAACACCTATACTACAATATCTAAATACTAAGCCTGTTTTTTTTACTTGGCACCGACTTGAAAACACGTTGTTAGAAGTCGGTTTTTCTTTTTGTTAAAAATTAATTTATTACTTGTATCGTTCCATATTTACTTATAACAACACAGATAAAATAAAACACTTTTCCACACTATAAAATTATCTAATTTACGCAAAGTAATTAATAGTTTCCTCTATTCCCCTGCCAATTAATATCAATAATATATGAGGAACGAAAATATACTTCCTAGAAAAAAGGGCAGAAGTTTCTTTTTATCGAAGATTATAGACAGAAAAACTAGTGACTAGTGACATCGCTCCAATGTTTTGTTCCGACAATATTATATAACCGTTGCGTGTTACAGAAGTAGTTAGCGTAATTTAATTCCGCATACTTTCTAATCGGACTAGTCTAACACCTATATATATGTAAAAGCTGGCCAAATACCCTTATATGATATTTGATATGACAAAACCCCACAGAGCCGTTGAGTGTATAGTCTTAATATAGATCTATTACAGGGCTAATGGAAATTTAATGTCAATAAATAGGCATTGTAGATAAATACTATTATATAGTAGTATTTCATTTAGTTTCAGTTATTTTATATTTAATGTAATTTTCTTACCTTATTTAACTGGTCATCTGCCTTTCCAAGTACAACCTCGCAGCCCTCACGATGCGCGAACAGTTTTCTCGCTTGTACCTTCATGTGAAAGGTTTTGTCTACGAGAGGTGTGGCCACTACCCTATCAAGAGAGGAGGCTGCGTTATTGTATCCCACCACATCCGCTTCTACCTCTTGAAGTAGAGTTTCCCAAGTATGGAACAGGGAAGATGGACAACTCGCCCTGTTGATAAAACTTGATATTACTGCTCATATTTAGCAAACGTTAAACTTAAAATAAATAGTTATGATTTTCAACACTGAAATATGATATTATAAAAATATACGATTTATATAGTCAAGGAAAATATCTTTAAATTCGCTTAAATATGGAGGATGGATAATGTTAGCACATTTCAGCTACCTCTCATGAACTATGATAGTTAACAGTAGACTTTTCACAGATGATCTATTTCTTTTGCTGTCGCTGAAATTACAAATACTAAAAAACAGAACGAACGAACGTTTATATTACAAAATATTTTTCAAGTTTGCAAGTATTTTTTTTATTATTAATATAAATTTAATTAATTAAGTATGTTATCCTTGTAACCCGCACAATTTGTAGAATGGAATATCGACAGTATGTTGAAAGCTTTCAACTTAATGGAATCGGCCATATTATGTAAGAGTTCATAATATGTTCTATCATAAACTGGCATTTTGTTATTTTAGGCCATAAAATTTATTAAATTACTTTTTATTTTTATTATTTATATAATCGTTTCACTACTTAACACGCATTTTTTTAAACGTTTTTTTCAGTTTCACGTTGTAACCCGCACGTAGCAGGGTAGGTAGAGGAAAACTAGTGTTAATACTTCTACTACTAGTCTTAATACTGGATATCTACAAAAAAGACCAAGATCTACAAGAAAGACCAATGTATAAAGACCCAAAAATACTTTATGATTTCGATTCATAATTGTCGTGAAAACTCAATGTTAGTTCTTATCTGAAGCGATTATTGAATTATTTTTATCTTTTTTTTACATATTGCATTTCATACAAAACCAAATATATCTACATTTTATATGGATTTGAATCTATTATTTTGAGCAAATAGTCAATGTAAAATGTGTCTCCGTTATTTTATTTAGACAACGTAAACCTTTTAACTTAGCTGAATTTGACGGCAATAGCTTAATAAAAAATAGACTAAAATGAGGTCGCGGTGCTACTCAATAGTGTTTTGTTGTTACATAGACTTAAAAGCTTTAGTAACATAAGGTAAACGAATCTATAATGTGTAACATAAAAATACATACATATATATATATATATATGATAAATCTATNATATATATGTGACAAGTTTTGGGTTCGATTCTAATTCGAGAAAATGAAATATTTAATATTCTCGCAAGGCTCTAACATACAATGAAAATGAGGAAAAGAGTGTCTTAACTCTAGGTTCCCTATGCGTACCCTGTGTGCGGGATACAGCGTGAAACAAAGAAAAAATATATAGGATATAGGTGATTAACAAAATATACAGCATTATTATATAGACGCTTAAATTTCAAGAGTTTCCAAATAATTAGGGTCAAGCCGTCTCTTAATTATTTTTCTACCTAAAAAGGTATTCCACTTATGTACGTGAATTTTTTGGTTGATTGATATCATTTTAATTAATGTTCTTGTTATATAAAATTTAGCTTACAATTTTAACATTTGTTTTATATTTGTAATGGATGGATGGGGGTTAACCCCCATTCGTCCAACATTAGGAATCGTCGAGGACCGCAATGTTAAACTTATGCTGATCTTCTTGATCGTGCAAATACCAAAAGTAAATATACCTTACTCTCAAATGATTTCAAAATTAATTACGTTTGCTATAGAGGTAGATATGATATTATGCTGTCCGTTGCTATAACCCCTAATCATACATACTATACATTTTTCTAAAAATACAAAAAGTTTCAATTAGTGAAAAGGATTTTTTATATATTAAAAAACGAAAGCCATGGCGAGGCATATCGATTGATTAATGCATTTGTACTGTCACCCCTCGCGTCGGGTTAGAAACGAGCTTATAATGAATACCTGATATAAATTACTAGGCTTAGATACTTAAATTTTGATATTTTGATTCTTATCATAATTACCAGATCAATAGAAGCTTGATCCCATATCCCATAAAACTCTTGTGATGATAGATGAGTTCAAGAAACAATCCGTCGTAATTGTACTGAGATTTACCTAAACATCAAATTAGTTTAAAAAAATTGAAACTGAGGCAGTCATGGCACAGTAATGGTACTCAGGTTGTAAAGTATATAATCGGGGGTTTGATCCCGATCGTGGAAATGAATATAAAAAATACACATTTCAATAGCTACTTGTAACATTTGGAAAACATTAGTTTCGTTACATATAATGTATCTAGTTTTCGCTTACTATTTCCTAGCGATGTTCAAATATCCATCTATCTTGAGAAGTGCCCATCATTGAGATGGGGGTTTAATCCGGATTTTGGACACATTTTATTCTTTATCAGCTCATCAACTCTTACGATCTCTCGCATTTTGCGAAGCAGATTCGTTTACATATATTTTTTAATGGCTATTTGAGAAGATGACTTCATTAAAAATATAAACCTCTCTAAATAGGACAAGAACCTAGTATTTATAAAAGTAGCACACCATTTTCAATGCACTAAAAGTAAATCTATAATAATTAATGTTGACATAGTAAAAATGTGGTACGAAAACTATCCGACGAGACATTGATACAAATAATAACAAAATATTCGTTTTCAATTATTTAAAAAAAATAACAACAGCATTTGTTACTTATAAAAATAACATAAAACATAAGGCGGTTTAAACTAATCACGCGAGGCGAAGTCGTTTAATGAAGGTCCATTAGCCCAACCTAGTTATTTTCATTATCGTCTGTTCACATCTACGAGTATGTCGCGGACTTTTGACAATGCTCATTTTAACTGATAAAAGATAGCAGTTATATCGCTTTACGAGCAGAAATCTATTATTTACTTTATACTTTTACATTTGAAATATTAACAAAAAAAAAAAAACAATTTTTTTATCAATTTCATTATATTTTCATTTCCACGCTCCGGCAACGAGGGAAAGCGCGGCGTTGAGTTTCGCCAATCAACACGAAATGCCTCCAGAATTCAGCAGAATTTGGGGAACGGAAGTGTCTTAATGAGAATGTCTTAACACTAGGTTCCTAGCTTCCCTCTTGCTACTCTGCAATGTGCGGGATACTGTGTGAAGTAAAAAAAAACTAATTAATTACAAATCCTTTAAATTGACACAATAAGGAGGAATATAGCAAAAACCAAAAGTGACGAAAACGTTTTAGATGCCACAAGACTTAGAATGTCAGGCTCGGTCGACGTGGTCGTAGTAGAAATTAATCACCTCAACCGCCGAGGGGTGACGTCCGGGATGCTACTGATGAAACTAAATTATCTTACTCGGGAAGTAGGCCTCAGCCTATTAGGAGGAGCGAGTCGCCTTTTGATTACACTAATAATTTCTTCGAGAATGTTCTAAATGCAATTTATAATTAGAAATAGTTGAATATTAGTATTATGTAAAGTAAAAAAAAATACCTTAACAGAATTGTATAAAAAGTTTTAATCAATCTAGGATATGTAATCGTGAAAAAAAAATCACCTGAATTAAGAGCACAACCAGTATACAAATTGACAAACAACCATTCGCATATTATGTATTTTTAAGATAATTTTCACAGTTACTATTCATAAAAGAATATTTTATATAAATAAATAGTTCATATTAAAATCGATTTAGCTACTTGGAAAAAGCCTAAATGATATCGCGCCTTCTTACTCGCCGAGTCGAATATTCCCTTATAAATTCTAAGCATGAACAGTATTAAAGTATTATATTGAGCGGAAAATAAAATTACCTTATTTACGTAGTCCTTAAAAAGATAAAGATCGAAGGTTGCGAAAAGGGTCAATAAAATGGATTTTACCCACGTAACCACTCCGTTTGTTTAGGCCTTGTTGCAAATTATACAATTTCATTTTTTACTTTTTATATAAAAAAATGTTTCTTAATTCAATGAACATAAATTTTACATACTCGTTTGTATGTTTTCTGTTATTAGTATAAAAAAAGTATTGTATAAAAGTGGTAGTGGTGGTGGCAGCTGTATGTTCATTCAACAATTTAAAGTTCTTGCAAATGTCTATTTGAATAAAGAATAATTTGAATTTAAAATAGTTGTACAATTCAAGTTGCTCTAAAGAATAATAAAGCACACATATTTAAAGCAAATCTAAGATATATGTGATTTTCTAATGGATAACATTGTCAGAAATGGACCAAATTGCAGACCACATGGGGAACACCAGCTTCCAAATTAAAAAAATATCTTCATAATTGGTTCACCCAGTCAAAAGTTCTGAGGTAACAAACATAAAAAATAATAAGTCGAATTGATAACCTGCTTTTTTTATAGAAATTTGTTAAAAAAATCTATAAAATGTTTTATGATCTACGAATTCTTCAGTTCAGGGCATACATATATGAGTTATATTACACAAGATGTTATTGCATAATATTTAAAAAAAATATAAGGAATTAAAATAAACTAATAATTTACAATATTTGCTTCTATAAAAATAATCACATAATAATCAATACGTATAAACTAAATAAGTTATCGTACAATGAACTACCTCTGTCGCTATTACAAACGGCGCCGTGCCCGTAAAATATTCATATAGACACGAAACGGCTCCAGTCGTTTATTGATCTGCCATTTTTTAATACTCTACATAGAATTGTGAAATATAATATTAATATCACTTGGATCTTGAAATAAATATACACTGTAGCGTATAGTTTTTTATTAAACAAATAGCAATTATTAGCTAAAGTAAGCTTCGATCAATTATATAAGTGTATAATTCGAATCTAATCGAAGAAAGTAAGTGACACCTATGTTTATGAGGAGTCGAAGTAAAAAAGTGCACGACGTTTTGATGTTTGGTTTTCGCATATAAATAGTATGAGAGAAATGTTATTAAATAAAAAAATAAATCAGCTTCACGATGTAGCCTGCACACAGCAGGGTATACAGAGGGAGCATAGTGTAAAGACACTCCGTTTCATATCGACTTTTTCAATAAAAGAGAATTATAATGCTTAAAAACAACCTATTTCCGAAGGTTTAAATCGCATTTTCAAATATTCAATTATATAACATCTGTGCTACATTATGCCCAAAGCGAACTAAACGAATGAAAAACGAGCGGTTGCTTTTTTTTCCTTTACATTATACAGAACATAAGTCAGTTAAATGCTTTTTGAATGGTAGATTATAATATATAAATTTTTAAACGAATTTTGAAAATAAAATAAAATATAATAAAAAGATAGCTTAAGTTGGTAAACAATTAAAACAACAGTATAATATACATAAACATTATGATCGTTCAATAAGTATTATATCTACAATCAGAATGTTTAAATAATATAAAAATCTGCTTCACGCTATATGTAGCACATAGCAGGGTAGGCAGAGGGAACGTAGTGTTAAGACACTCCGTTCCCCATTTATATAACATAACGCTATTAATATAATTAATGCAAATCTAATTAATTCAAATAATAAAGATACTTCTTATTCCGTAAGACAAATTTCAATGAATAACTCTGAAATATAATCTGCTTTTAATGTATCGGAGAAGGTTGTTCTGGTATTAGACACCCTAAAATCATACTTTAACAAGTCCTCGATGGAGTTTGAGGGCCATTACTTAAGTTGCCGCTAACGCAGACCTCTCGAGTGCTTTACAAAGAAAATTAAAATTTAGAATACTTAAGTAAACAGCATTTTCCTTTGATGTGTATTACAAGGGAAATGTTTTTAGGTTCTATTAAATTATTTATTTATAAAAAGAAGCTAAATATAAGTGCCGCGATAGCATTTTTGAAATATAGGTATATCTATTATTTTAACAACTTTTCAAATAATTATTACGTGATAGCCGATAAGAAATAATAAAATAAGTTATGAAAATTAAGTTAAGCTTAGTTTCTTTCAATATTGTAAAGTGACTAAAACCAATAAAAACCATTATCGCAGAACAAACTTCTACGTAAGATTAATTAGCGCTATTGTTCTTCTGAAATTCAATTTCGTCGGATTGAATAAAACATCTGTCAATGACGTTACTAGAGAATCGCTAACTATTGTTAACTGTAGACTGTTAGTGAAGATAACAATTTAAAGATATAATTTCCTTTATTTATTTACTTTATTATATATAATATAAATTTTATATAATATATAATAAAGTAAATAAATAATTTTATTTTATATCTCTATTATAATAATCAAAATGTAATTCGGTTTTTTTGCAAATAGGTCCGCCATAAATAATTGAAATATTCGTATGTACAATATACTACATTGTTCAAAATCCATGGGAATTAAGTAAAACGGATTTTAAGATATTTTTCTCTATCCAATTAAAATACGATCTATATGAATTAAGGCTATATATCAAATGAATAAAAAAACGTGCATAAAGACAATGCTTTATAACACAATATATTACTTTAAAATAAGTATCTATATCTTAACGGTTAAATGTAATTTTTCTTTTATTCAATTCTTGTGTACTTCCTAAGAAATAAAGGAAAAAAAAGGCATTAATAATTCAGTATTTTATAACTCACTAACGACCTAAACACCCGCCCTCTTAAACTTGTTATATTTTACCCAAATTATACAAAAATTGTAGCCTTATAGTAAAGTCTATGTGTTGTTTTGATGTATATGTCTATATTACCGAAAAGTTTTATCTAAATTCGTTCAGTAGTTTTTGTATGAAAGTGGAACAATCAGCAGCATCCCTATAAACTTTGACAAGTAATAGGTTTGCTGACATCTTCCTATCCACGTATATCACGGTCATCAATTATTAATTATCAGTATTTTTTCCTTTAAAACTTTATACACATACATCAGTATGTATTTTTTGCTAAGAAACTAAATGCTAAATTGCTTTATATGCATACCACAAAAACCTCGTACAAGCACTTAAGCGGCGTTGCATTGCGAATTGCATTGGGAATAAAATGTATATATGTGGTATACGTTTTACATAATTCTAAAACCCGTGAAGCGAAATAAATTCCTTAATATGTGCACATATTTTTATATAAATAATATTTTTATAATATAATATGTGTATGTATTTTTAGGGTTCCGTATCTCAAAAGGTAAAAACTGAATCCTTAAAGGATCACATTGTCCGTTTGTCAAGACCATCTATCTATCTCGAGATTGTGTGGAAGTATGAAACTGAAATTAATATTAATCACCAAGTCTACGATCCCCTGGACCATAAAAAAAAATGTAGCTTCTAAAATCGATATATATGAGCGTTTTATGAGCGTTTGAGTTGCTTAACTAAAACCTTATAACTGTACCTTAGAAGTAAAAGTAATTGACTGAAGTAGAATACAATTTCAAAATTTATATTACGATATATCTTTTTTTGCAAAAGAAAGCGATATCTCATATGTTTTTTTTATACCTAGAATATTTCACATATAATATTCTTACACTATACTAACATTTTGTGACTTCACTTCCCACAAAACCCAAAGTAAGGAAGGTAGCTAAGGCAGGTCGTACATAATTATATTTCAAGCTCCCCCTAGAGTGTAGCGTTATATGTAAGTATGTGGGCTAGTTGCACCGTCGCGGGTTTTAATGTGCATATTTAACATATGATATTTATTTTATTTAAGTCAATTTTCTTACATTCACAGATGCGTTTCGGAGAGGGTAAGGAAAAGAAAAAATATAACAGCATTTCTTTACATATTTAAACAAAATGATATAAACAGTAAACATACATTTCAAGTAAAAACTTAAACATATTCACTATTTTTTTCATCAATTTACCTTTAATGACTTTAACTTAGTATCGAGATTAATAATTTAATATTAAAAGGATCTTGATTACAGGCTTGTTCGTACGAGATATTCGGAAAAGAATAAAAATGTTATAATGTAGTTTCGAAAAAAAAATGGCTAAATAGAGAATAAGAAGCGATGCAAAAACCGAAAGATATAATTGTGCTATTATTTGCCTTCGAATTTTTCAGCCAATGAGTGTTAAGTAGCAGAACTCAAGTTCGCGCTTTGCCTTGTTACCAAAGGGAGAAAATGAAAAGATTAATTAATAACAATTTTTCGCATTCGCTCGCATTTTTTTAAATTTACCTTTAAGTACTGAAGACATAATACCAAATTCATATTGGTAAATAAATTATAAGCAAAAAATCATTTTTAGAAAAAGCTTTTATTTAAGCGCTTTAAAAAGGAGAAAATAAAATTTGTCTTTTAAATTTTAACTATCAACTCATAACCTCATTGTACACAATTTATATGATCATAAAAGCTTGTCGCGCGATTTACTTGTGTAACTAAACTAGTACCAATTTAATTATGTAAAATCTGCTAAGTTTCAATTTTTAAAGTTTCAATTTAATTAAATATTTATTAACGCGACAAGCTTTTATGATCATATTAATTGTGTACAATGAGGTTATG